>PVLC010000027.1:367222-416145 GCA_004027655.1 Graphiurus murinus | reverse complement strand
TGTACTTATAAGATCACATCAAAGTCAATCACTAAACTGATCAGGAGATAGGGGGAGGGTGGGTGGGAATTGGGGAAGGGTTAATGAGAAATATGTGCATGGATGTCTTTACCTGTACTAGTTTGTACCCAACAAAAATGTGTAATTAACCCTGTTGTACCCAAGAAATGTATAAAATTCCATGCTAAAAAATTAAAAATAAATAAATAATAATAAAAAAAAAAAAGATTCCCTGGGGCAGGTTTGGGGCCCCAGACCATGGCCGTCTGTGCTCATAAACAAGGGCTCTGCCTGCAGCCCTGCAGGTGTCTCTGCACACTGGAAAGTCTGAGCCCTCCTCCCTTCTGATCCCCCTCCTGCTGTGATCCCCTGAAACCCAGAGGAAGTGGGGCTGGAAAACATAAGCCAGACTGTAGCTGAAAGGTTATAATGTTTTATTTAACTCAACATACACATTGAGGCATGGTGCATGGGTGAATACGAGGCCCCGCCCCTCACGGAGCTCACAGTTAGGGGGAGCTTGAAACAAATCATCAGGCTATGGCGGCGGGATGTGGTCTGTGAATGGGGAAGTGAGGGTGCATGAACCCAGCCCAGGCGATCAGAGACGACTTCCTGGGGAAGAGACTTTAAGCCTGAAGGAGGACCCGCTGGAGATGGGGCCCCCAGCACCCCTCCCCCACACGACCAGAGCTTCAGTTCACTGCTGAGCTGCCAGCCTCGCTGATGGCTTGGATGTCAGGGTGGGCATTTCTGCAGCACAGGGGCAGCTGATGGCCTTGCAGCAGACACGTCCTGTCAAAGCTAGGTGGCTCAGAGCTTTAGGCTGGTCTTGCAGAATTGGAGCCTGGAGGGCTGGGCAGGGAAAGTCAGGAATCTGTGTTTTAAGCAGTGGATTGTCTCCAGAGCCCTCTTGGAGTAACTAACACTGCCTTAGGAGAGGACATGCTCCCAGGACCTGGCCTGGACCTGATACAATGGAAGCATTTGCTGAATAAGCAGCAAACCCTGTAAGAAAATAAAAGAAAAAGAACAGGGAAGATTATACTTTGTCCTCTTCTGTTCTGAGTTTCTAATCTCTCTGGAGATTACCTACCTAGAAAAGACTCATGCCCTTGCGCAGCCTGAGATAGCTCACAAACGCTCAGCCCCATTAGACACCAGTAAACTGTCCCTACTAGAGCCCTGGGAGGGGACCAGACAGAATGCGAGGCAGGGGACAGACAGGAAGGCTCTCTGCACTCTGTCCAATCCGGCTCGACCAGCATTTGTCAAGTGCCTACTGCACGCAGGGCCCTGGGCAAACTGCTGAGGATACAAGCTAAAGCAAAGGCCCCTGGCAGCCAGTAAGCAACTGTGCAGAAAGGGAGACAGACATGTAAATAAAAAATCACAACTCAGTGTGAGACAGGGAGAGAAGGCAGTAGCCAGATCGTAGAATAACAATTAAAATCTGGGCTCTGGAATTAGATGAGCCAGGTTTAGATCTCAAGCCCAACACGGCCCAGCTGGGGGATCCAGGGCAAGTTACCAACATCATTCAGTGTCAGATCCTTATCTGTCAAATGGGGATCATTTTAGAATATAACACAGAATGTACTAAAGAGTTATGAGGACAAGGCGTGTAATGAATTCAGTGCCATGAGAGGTCTGGACTCATTCAGCAATGTCGGTTCTGTTGACTGTAACTCATAGAAGGGAAAGTGATTAGCTGTGTCAAGGTGGGGGTCAGGGGAAGTGGTGCCCAGACAGAATTTTGAAGGATAGAAAGGGTTTGCCAGACAGGATGGGATGGAAGAGCTTTGGGGTGGTAGGAACAAAAGCTACTCTGAAGCGTGTTGATAGTATATTGTCACTGAAGTTATAACTGAGTAACCTTAAATGCTTGGGTGTGACTGGGGCTTAAATGGCTGGAAATAAGAGGACAGAGGAGTGGGGGCTGAAGTTGGGACCCTGATGAGGAGGGTCTTAAATGCCATGCTATGGAGCTAACAGGGATGACCAATCACAGTGCCACTCTGCGACTACACCCATAGCAAACATTACCAATCGATCAAGGAATTCTTCCTTGATGTGATTGTAGTGTCCTTGTTGAATTCTGTAGGCATCCACTACCAGCTGACCAGCACTGACACGTAAGTTGAAGGCTGTTTGTCATCAGCCTGAGAGAGAGCTCGATGCAGGTCCCTCCCTGCCCCAGCGGGAGTCTCATCAGGCCTCTGTTGCCCTCCACAAACTGGTTTGGCTTAAGTCGGTCAGCCTTCTCTGGCTCCATGTCCTACTGAGGGTCCAGCAGGCAGCTGGTGCAGCCTGCCATTTGCAGTTTGGCTGGGCCTGGGAAGCTCCACCCTCCCCTCTCCACAGCCCAACAGCAGCTCTGCCATTTCTGGTCAGTGTGTGTTGGGGTGGTAGATCCCTCTGCTGGCATGGGTTGCGTGGCCCAGTCTGACTCACTCTCCACCTGCAGCAGCTGGGGCAGGGGCCTCCATGCCACCGAGGTGCTCCCAGGTGGGCAGGGTGAGCGTCACTTCAAGACAGCTACTATAGTAGATGCCAGGAAGAGCTCAGGCAGCTCCATTTAGAACATGCCCTGCATGTGGAGAAGCGGGAGTAAAGGGCACAGGCTTGGTTTTCAGGTGGCCTGGGGTCAAATTCTGGCTCTGCTGCCTACCATCTTCTCCTCTGTGCCTTGGTTTTATCTTCTAAAAAGTGGGGATAATAATAGTAATTCCTGCTGGACTTGTTGCAAGGATCAATTGAAAAATGCTAAGGGAAGCACTGGAATTTAGCAATACCATATGAAGGCTGATTATTACAAGGGGGGAAGGGAGGACTATGAGGAGAAGGCCTGCATCTGAGCTCAAGGTTGTGCAGGCATGGGAAGTGTGTGGGGCTCGATTGCTGGAGGTGTCCTTCCCAGCTCTCAGGGCACCCAGGAGAGGCTGGGACCCAGCAGTCTGTCCTGCCCCAGGGGGACCTGCTTCTTCCACACTGAAGCTGTCTTCCCTGCTCCCCAAAGTCAGGGCTCCCGTGAACTCCCTGTAGGCTACTCCCTTCAGCCTGGCGAAATAGGGAATTAATCTCCCTTTAATCCTGTACTCAACGCCCAGGGTTCCACGCCCCAGCCAGACAATGAAATTAATCTGCCACTAATTTTCTGTTTGCCAAGCCTGGGTTTCCACATTTCCAGCCCCACTTTTCCAACCGTCTTGAATCCAGAGAAACAAAGGCCTAATCTCTTCCTTGGCCTTGTTTATCCTGAGTCTTCAAAAAATGAATCTCACTCGTTTTCTGCCCCACTGGTTTGGGGAAGGAGAACAGAATGAGGTTTCCCCACAAGCCCAGAGGCCACAGATTCCAGGCCTGTCTCCCTGGCCTCTCCACGGCTTGCTGGGTGTGAGGGGATTAGGGGCCTTATGATCTGTTTGCTTACTCTGAGTCTAAATGTATCAGTCAGAGGGTGACTAACAGACCGCCTTCTTGGGAACTGGAAGGAGGGGGAGGCCCCTAAATTGGAACACCAAGTTCTCCTGTGAGGCTAGCACCTGCATCCCTTCTCTCCACGGAGGGGGTATAGAGGTAGGTCATGACCTGACCCTACCTGCCTCCTTCTGGTTTTTTTGTTTTGTTTTATTATTGTTTTTTGGCACTGGGGATGGAACTCCAAAGAGTTCTACCTCTGAGCTACACCTCCAGAGTTGCTGAGGGTCTCGCTAAATTGCAGAGGCTAGCCTCGAACCTTCGATCATCCTGTCTCAGCCTCCCAGATACTGGGATTACAGGCAATGCCCCACCACACCGGGCTCCCACCTGCCAGCCTTCTAACCTTTACTCTCAGCACCTCCAGCTGCAGCCACACTGATCACCTGCTATTTCCAGAATATGGCCGGTTCTAAGTTGTCACCTCGGCTCAGTCCCCCTTCCCCATGTTGGGTAAGGCTTCACTAACACAGGCCGCAGTAAAACAGGAATAATCAGAGTATCCACCCCACTGGTGGGAAGGAGGACAAGGTGAGACTCTCACCTAAACATGGAAGTCCATGACGTTGGCAAGTGCTCAGTAAATGGGAGCCAGTGTTGTCCTCACCTGATTCAAACAGCCCCATCTCTGGGACACATCCCCTACCTCCAACAGAAAGAAGCGTGCTCTCCTCTGGCCCCCATGGCTCCTCCGGCGCTGCCCTGCAGCCCCACACAATCCTCACCGTGCAGCCCCCCACCCAGAGCCAGGGAGCGCCATCTCTGCATTCCCTTCCTTACTGTGGGGAATAATGGTTGTGATGACTTCATACTGGGCTGCCAGGAGGATTAAATGAGATAATGCTCATTACGGACTTAACACGGGCACCGCCTCAGGTAAGCGGTAAATATATGCTGTGATGTGTAGTTACTATTGTTCGTAGTTATTGGCCATGTAGCCTGTCCCTCGCCTGAAACCTCCTGAAGGCAGGGATGGACCCTGGTTTTCCTTGGGACTCTTGGTTCAGCTGGTGGTGGGTGGGAGGACCTGAACACGAGAGTGTCAGGGGAGGCTGGCCAGGAGGAGGGAGCACGCCCTGGGCGCAGGCCAGCCCCACTGTCAAGCCGGGGGGCCCTGCAGGAGCTCAGCCCTGACCTCACTGTCCTTCCTGACACAGATGAGCTGCACCGAAGTCCTCAAACACACCCCTGCCACCATTCCTGCCCCTCCTTCCAAGCCCTGTGTCATGGTTGGGGGAAAACCATCTGCTCCCATCCTCAGATCTAAGTATAAGGAAACCAAGGACCAGAGTGGTGGTTCAGCCAACCTAAGGCCACACAGTGAGTTGGCAGCAGTGCTGGGGTGGGTCCAGACTCCTGACCCCCACTCAGAGCTCATCCTGACACCTGTCACAGCTTCACCTGAGCTGCCATGACACAGAAGGACTCTCCTGTTTATTAAGCAGCTACTGGGTGCCAAGCACTGTGCAGGCTTTTGTGTGGCAACATTGTTGTGTTCTGCATTTTAAAGGTGGGGAAACTGAGGCTGGCAAAGGTGAAATCACTTGGTCATGGTCACAGGGTCACAGTAAGGCAGTGAGAAAGCTGGAGTTCAAACCCAGATGGAGCTGACCCCAAAGCTCGCTCTTTTCCCCTTCTCCCAAGGCCTCCTGTGGAGGACCCATGGACAGTAAACTCAGGGGCAGCGACAAGGGGCTGATAAGTAGCGAGGCCTGGATTTTCCTTTCCTTCCCCTGTGGCCCCTCCACATGGGCCGGGCTTACAGAGCCCTCACCTACTTGGCCTGTGGGCAGGCGTGGGCTGTGGACCAGGGCCCTGCAGCTGCCACGAGCCTCGGGCCGAGGTGCCAGGAACCAGCAGGAAGTGGTTTGTGGGAAGCCGGGAGGAGGCCGGGCTGTGCAATGTGGCCGTGCCTGAGGTTTCAGCTTTAGAAACTTGACTCATGTGGACAGAGAGCAGGCTCCCTCACTTCCCCAGGGGACAGTTAGAGAAATTACAGGCCCTCATGTACTCTGAGGAGGGGCTGAGAGGGGCTTCAGGAAGTCAAGGCCACAGGGGTCAGTGGCTTCCCCAGCAGCGGGGTGGGGAGGAGGACAGGTGGGGGAGGTGTCCACACAGGTGCCCTGGAGGACAGGGAGGAAGCCCCTGGCCATGTGCTCAACCTGTGGGAGGGGGCTCGCTTGGTTCTAACTTGTTGCATGAACTCAGGCTCAGCCTTTTCCTTCTCCATGCCTCACCTTCCTTCGTTATCTCTAAAGTGAGGTTTCTGCCCACTCTAAGAATTAGATGACTTCCCTCTGCCCACACCCCATCAGAGGAGGATACAGACATCAAGGGAGCAGAATAACAGTGGGGTATGCTGGCCTCCATGTTGCAGAAGGGAGCACCTTCCAGCTGTGCAATAGGGGTGCTGCCTGCCCCACTTGCTCCCATGGCCCCTCTCCTGAGCCTCTGGTCACTTCCTTCCCATGCACACCAAATGGGTAAGAAATTGTTTTCCCTGAGCTGAGCATGGTGGTGCACACCTATAATCCCAGTAGTTTGGCAGCTGAGGTAGAAGGATCACAGGCTTGAGGTCAACTTCAGCAACTTAGTAGAATCCTGTTTCAAAATAAAAAATAGAATAGAGCTGGAGGTGTAGCTCAAAGGTAAAATGTCCCTGGGTTCTATCCCCAGTACTAAAAAAAATGCTTTCCTTGATTATTCTGGAAAAGAGAAACTCTGGACCCTGTGGCACAGATATTCTGTCATTTTTTTTCTGCAGTGTCTCTTACCTCACCACTGTCCCTCCCTTCCCCACAGCTCCCTTTTCCTACATCACATCCCAGGATGACCTGGCAGGACCTAAGGGGACCTCACAGGCCAAACAACGGAGCCTCAGAGGCTTCTAGGGAGCTTTATCAGGGAGCAGTGGGTGGCGGGGCTGAGGGTGCCCCTCTGAGAGCCTGGGCTGCCAGTTCCACCAGGCCAAGGAAACTGTGTTCTGCAAGCGGTTTGGTTAAGTGTGGGCCTTCATGAAATTTTTTTTTTTTTTTTTTTTTTTTTTTTTTTTTTTTTTTCGGTACTGGGGATTGAACTCAGGGGCGTTCTACCTCCGAGCTATACCCCCAGCCCTATTTTTTATTCTTTATTTTGAAACCGAGTCTCACTAAGTTGCAGAGTGCCTCACTAGGTAGCTGAGGCTAGCCCCGAACCTGGATCCTCCGGTCTCAGCCTCCCAAATGCTGGGATTACAAGCGTGCGCCACCACGCCCGGCTCATGAAATGTTTTGATAGCCCCGAATGAGTGAATGGTGAAACCTGAGCTAGGGAAGAACAGGACTTTCTCAAGACCCTGGCTGCTTGAGGCAGAGCAGGACAGAACTGGACAGGCATCCTGGCCCCTGGCGCTGTGCTCTTGCACCTTCCAGACCTCTGAGTGGGCGATGGCAGGGCTGGGAGTCACACTGGATGCTGCCTGCCTCGAGCAAGGGTCGATGCTCCTGTTGGCTGTCAGGAAGTCCAAGCAGGACCTTTTAATTCTGTGAAGCTGGCCATGGCTGCTGAAGTTTGGGGAAGCCCAGCTTGCATTTTCTCTTGGGGAAAGTAGAACCATTCTGGCTGAAGACAGCAGATCTTGGGAGGGAGATAATGCCAGCAAAGCACTTAGCGAGAGTGTGTGCATGCAGTAGGTGCTCAGAACTGCAGAATGAGGCAGGAGCAGCTGTGTTTGCCCACACATAGACACCTTCTCTCTATGACTCATGGAAAAGTAGCCAGGAGGGAAGAGCCAACTCAAGGGCAGATAGAAAGACTAGGATCTCCTAATGGTAGCTGGAACCAGGTGACCATTCCCCTCTCCTCTATGCACCTCTCACCATCTGGGGCTAAAAAACTGTGGGCATGTTGGCTTGTAGTTACAAAAATCTCTAGCTCCAAACCAATAGTCTCTGGTCTTATCTTAATATGCCACCAGCTCTTCCCTCGGGGCCTTAGTTTCCCCCTCTATGATAGAAGGAAACCTGCTAGATGGTTCTGGGGTCCCTGGTGGTTGACACAGGACATTAGCATGGGTGCTCAGTGGGTTGCTATGAGCAGGGGATGTTTATTCTCTTAGCAGGTGTGTGGGCGGGCAACAGAGAGCAGAGTGGACTGGGCATCCTGCTCTACTGGAAACCATCTCCCAGCACAGGCAGACACCTCTCTCCGGCCATGTGATAGGGGACAGGTGGAGAGCCCCTGGGTGCTGAAGGGAGGAGACCGCCCTGGAGATTGGTCAGTCCCCCTGCAGGGAAGCTGGGGCTAGTCTGTAAGCCCCCCAGGAAGCTCCCAACTTTGAGGCAAACTCTAGGGCAGGAGTCAGACCATCCTCAGGTGTGGACTCCTATGTCTGGACCCATATTCCAGTGGACAGCTTGGGCTAGGGATGCAGTAGGAATCTCCCAGAGCCATCATCCAAAGCCAGATGTCAGTATCTCATTCAAATTTTTCAGCTTCAGGGCCTCAGTGATCTCATTTGTAGAATGGGGGATATAATACGCACCCAGCATGGTGTTAGGGAGCTGCCTGGAAGACTGTGATAGAGAGAGGGTCCAGCAGCCCCAGGATTTAAAGACTTGGGAAGGAAAACAGGGTGAGCATAGGAGCTGCAGGAGCAGGTGTTGGGGGATATGGAGTCAGGCAAGCTGAACTTAGGGACAAAGCATCACAGCATGGGCCCATCCAAGGTCGGTAATTAATTAACAATTAATTAATTAATTTTGTGCAGTACTGGAGATTGAACCCAGGGGCATTCTACCTTTGAGCTACATCCCCAGTCCTATTTTTTATTCTTTATTTTGAAACACGGTCTCACTAAGTTGTGGAGAGTCTCACTAAATAGCTGAGGCTGGCCATAACCTGAATCCTCCGGTCTCAGCCTCCCAAGTACTGGGATTATTAGTGTGCGCCATCATGCCCGGCTCAAGGTCTATATTTAAATGCATATAGATGAATATTTTTGCCAGTGTATCTCTTCATTTTTGTTTCAAGGGCCCCAGCCTATGAAGTATGTCCAAGTGGAACTTGTCTGACTGGAGCGGAGCACAGACTCCTGGAGCTGCCCCAGGCCCCTGCTCCCCATCCCCACAGCCACCTAACGTGGAACAAGTTTGAGAGTCACTGGCCTAGAACAGGAAGGGCAGTTTGCTTTCTCCTCCTGAGATTTGGTTCAGGGCAGGTTAGTAGATGATGCCTTGGGGTGGGGCTTGGAGGTGGCAGCTGAGTGGCTGGAGTGCTGGGGTCTTAGTCCCCCAAGGCAGGACGGGAGGCAGGAACACAGAGAGCTGGCAGGAGCCACCTCCGGCTTTGGCACTTGGGCCTGCGGGGAAGGGAAGAGGGCTTGACTCAGGAAAGCTGGACATTGGCCAGGGCTGGGTCCTCTGGGGCATGGAGGCCTTGGGAGGGGGTAAAGAGAGAACCAGATGACATTCCTTCCTCTTCCCTTTGCTGACCCAGCCTGATGGCGATGGGGTAGAGAGGAAGAAAAGAGGGGAAGTCAGATGGTGGAAGAAAGCCAGGCACATGTGTCGGAGGGTAACAACCAGAAGAACTAAGGGGAGAAGAAATGAGACTCAAAGGCAGCAGTGTTGGAAGGTGGAATTCCAACTGGTCCACTTTCAGACAACATCCAGAATCCACCACCCCCGCCAGTTGAACCCCTGCAAGCTGCCGTCTTCATCACACGGGCCTCCCTGCTATCCCTCCCTGGCTCCCCACGTTCCACTCCTCCCTTCTTGCTTCTCCTTCAGCACCACCAGTCTGTCACATGTTTGTCAGTGTAATCGTTAAGAAAAGACACACATCAGCAGGCCACCCTCCCTCACAGCCTGCCGTGGCTCCCATCTTCCTGCCGTGGTGTCCTGCTTCATCTCCCACCTCTCCCTGTCTTTTCTGCTCATCTGGTCGATGGCCCTTCTGGCTGTCAGGAACCCCTTCTCTCCCTTCCCCCAAAGGCATCTACTCTGGAGTTGCCAGATGAAATACAGGACACTCGGGGAAAGACACTTTCTTAGTTTGTAAGCATGTCCCAAATGGGACACACAATGCTTTCCTTGTTTATCTGAAATCTGCATGTCAGTACGCATCCTGCAGTTATCTGCTAAATCTGGCAGTCCAAGCCTAGTCCACTTACTTTAGACCCCACGTTTCTTGGATTAACTGTCTGATACTTCTGGGCAGGTAGAAAGCTATATTCTAGGCATCTTATTTCAGATTGGTTTATTTATTTTAAATAAATTACTTAATTGTGACTAGATGTGTTTATTGGAAATGCACTTTGATTTTGAACAAATCCATTTGTTTTAGGTGTGGTGTCCTGAAGACCATGTTCTTCCATTTCTTTCTTGACCTTTAGTGACCCAGAAGATGATAGCTTTAGGGAAATTGGAAAGGATGGTATGTTAAGTGAGAAAATCTGGGAGTTCACATGTAGCATGAATCATTGATTCCATAACTGTTCTTTGGGGAGGGGGGTTCCTTTTACTGCCTTGGGGCTCTGACTTCATCTGCCTCCCAGGTGGCTTTGGGAAGCATGGACTTAGCTATTTTTTAGACATGCCACAAAGCCCTGCTGCCTGGGGTTCCAGAACCACCCGGACTGGAAGACAGGGAGGTAAAGTCTGACGCATAAGCTCTGTGCTGGTCAGAATTTAACTGGGCAAATGACCGCCAAGCCCCTGGACCCCATGGGCCTCCTCTGTTGGCCATGCAGTTCAAGGTTATGCTCAGCAGGGGTCAGGCTTGCACACCAGTGGTTAAGCTCTGTCTTTAGGGTCCTCCAGGGAGGCCCCTCTCTGTGAGCAGGAGGGGTGGTGAGGATGGGGAGCAGCACATTTTTTTGTGGCTCTTGGAGCTGTGGGTCTGCGACCTGTGGGTCTGGAAGGTCTGTGACTGTCTCTTGGACTTTCATCTTGCTTGGTACTTTTGGAGGGTTCCTCAGCTCTCTGGCTCTTGACTAGGAGATCTGTAGGGAATTCCAGGCAGGGAGTTGGAAGAGAGTTTGGGCCCCAATTCTGCCTCTTACTAGTGTCCTTAGTGTGTCATGTGCCCTCCTGAGCCCTGAATATTTATCTTCAGTGGAAGGGGTAATATTGCCTCCCTTGCAGGTGAGTTGAGGTGTGGCTGTCAGGCTAGGATGGCTTCTCTAGGCCAGCCTGGCCCTTATCTCCAATGGCTCATGGTGGAAATGGAGACAGAGGAAGACAGGAGGAGAACACAGTATCACAGTTGTCAGGAGCTGTCTGTCACATGGTCCCTTGCCAACCCCTGGGGGTGAACACAGGGTTCAGAGGAGGCAGCAGGTAGCCCAGAGAGGGAGCCTCACTAGTGTAGACGCAGGCAGACAGTAGGATAAGCTCAGGACTCTGGCAGGGGGTCGAGCGGGGTGTTGCAAATGGGTAGGAGGTCAGGCACCAAATGCAGGTGGGCTCAGCTGATTCGGGCTCCGATGGTTGCCCTCCCACCCTGCTCTGGGTTGCTGCGGTTTCCCCATCTGCAGAAATGACTCCTCACCCACAATTGCATCAATCTGTCCACAGACGAAGTGAATCATGTCGCAAGATGTGGTTCTGGACTGCGCCCTGTGCTCTGGTGAGTGGCTGGCTGGGCTAGGCCTGGAGGGGGTTGGGCCTGACTGTGTTTTAACTTGGACTCTAGCGAAGGAAGCAAAAGCCAGGAGCAGGGTGCCAGGGGCAGGGCGGGGTAGATGTGGACTCATCAGATGGGACTGAAGCAAGCATCTAGTGACCTTGACCAAGACCACAGTGGGGAACCTCACGGCTTACTCACGCCCTAGCCCTGCTACCACCACCAGGAGAAAAAGAAATGAAGAAGACAAGCTGATTCACCCTGCGAGGCACTGCAGTGGGCCGGGAAGCCGGGCGGGGGCCGAGTGGGTTGGGTTTCTTCCTCTTTCTCTGTTCTGGACGCCTTGGCTTGCTTCCCCTTCCACTGACACAGTGACCACAGGCTGAGGGCTTCTGACCTCAGGACTACTTTCTTCCCAGCCTCTGCCTTGGAGGCAAGTGCAGCCATAGGGGGAAGCTCTCTGCAGGGGGCAGGGAGGACCCAGCTGCTTGGAGTTTTATGACCTGCCCAAAGGCATAAGTAGGCATCCTTTCCCCCTCCTGAGGCAGCAGAGTGGTTCTGTCCATTTTTCAGCAGAGGCTGAGGCTGAAGGGAACCTGCGGAGCCCCTTGCTTCTGTTCCTGCACTCTGGACCCTCATAGCACAGCTAAGCTCATTACACCAGAAACTCAGGTTCCATCCATGTTTGCCAGCCAGGCACAGCAAGGAAGGGCTGTGCTTAGATCCCACTCTCAGGTTAAGAAGGGTGTCATTCCTTCCTAGGTGGTGAGCTTCATGGGTGCAGCAAAATGCCTGTTTTGTTTTTAACCACAGTGTATACCTGGGGCTTAAAACAATGCCGGATACATGACAGCTGCTCGTTGAGAATTTGTCTTTACCCCTTCTGTGTCCAGCTTCCTTCTCCAATTTATTCTTCCCCCCTTTGCGCTTTTCTTCCTTTCCTTTTCCTTCATGTCTTAATTTCCTGTGTAAATATTTGCAAAGTACCTTTATGTGCTTCTAATTTCCCAGACATATGCTTTACACATATTATCTCACTTTTACACCAGTCTTGACAGAGAGCTACTTCACTTTACAGAGAAGCTGTGTGAGCCCTGGAATCTGCCTTGACCTTGAATTTGCATACCACCCTTGTCTTTTCATCCTCACTGGAAATCACTGGGAGCACTCTCTAGGCCAAGCTGGAGGGAGAGGGGATGCACGAAAATATGAAAGGGCACAGTTCTGCCCCCTAGGAACCTCAGTCTGTTGGGGGTCCGTGTCTTGTCACCCATGGGTGTCATCCAGTGTCATGCCCACAGGGTACAAAGGGCACATTGTGAATCCTTGAGCGGGCACTTTGGGGGAGACTGCTGGGAGGCAAGATAGGAAGAGCAGATGGAACCCAAATCATGACGCTTAGGAGACTAAAGATGGCAAAATTGTTTCCTTGTGAAAGCCTGCTGTGATGGATTGGTGATGGCTGTTTGGAGTGCTGTGTTGAGAAGGATTCTGAGGCTGAAGATGGTCTTTCACAAGAGTGCAATGATTGCCTGGAAATGTCTCCCATGTTGTGGACTTTCCAACTTTGCTTTAGGATCCTGGAGCCACCGGAAGATTTTAAGCAGGGAAATGACAGGGCCTAGAGCACAGGGTAGAGAGATCATTAGTACCTTGACCAGTATCATAGAGCAAATAAGTAGAGAAGACATAATTGGAACCCAGGAGGGTCTGTTGACAAAGCCTGTATTCTTAAAATATCTCTGCCTTCTGAGAGAACAGTTTCTTTTTTGGCCAGAGAAAGAGCATTTCAATGCGGAAGCTCCCCAGTTAGACTTGCCAATGATCTTTCCTCTTTCTGCCTCTCACTTTCATGGCTTCCTCTCTCTTCTTATCAATCATCCTTCCTGGTGCACATCCTCCTGCTCTTATGCCCAAACCATCTCAGCTTGAGTAGGGATTCCCTACCAGAGAGCTGTGCCAGTTTGTTATGAATCCTAGTTGGTTGTGAGGTCAAACCTCACTCAGTGGGTAAAGCATATTCATTCTGTGTGTGTACAAGACTCGGGGGGATGTCTGCAGACAGAATATTGAGTTGGGTATGGGATACTGTAGCAGAATATCAAGGTAATATCAAGGAAAGAAGGCGAGGAGGCCCTGCTCATTGTAATCACTGGAGCTCGGGCTGAGAGAACAGCTACCATTATGACCCCTCCCTGGGCCCACAGCTGATGAAAGCAGAGGCCTGGAGGGCCTCGAGCCTGCGGTTAAATGCTCAGCCTAACGGAAGTGACTTCCATTAGTTCTGCTCACAATGCATTGTCCAGAACTAGTCACGTGGTCTCACCAACTAGCTGAGGACCAGGAATCGCAAGTTTACCACTTGGAAGGTGGGAAGCTAGGAAGATTTAGTGGGTGGCATCACTGGGTACCACAATACATAGAGTGCCAAGCACAGGCCATGGCAGGAGGAGGGGATGTGAATATTTGGGATAAAGGTGGTTTCCAGCCCGACCAGCCTTCGGCCCCGGTGACCTTCCATGTTGCTACATCCAGTCCTCCCCTCCCTCACCCTTGCCTGGGATGCCACACTCTCCTCAGCGTCTTGGCTTCAGGACACAGTGCTTGACCTCATTTTCTTCCTGCCTCTTGGGTCACTGCTTCCCTGACTGTTTTGCAACTTTCCCCTCCTCTACTTGACCTTATGCTAGGAGTTTCTCAGAGCATGGACCTATTTTCTCAGCAGAACTCACCCACCCCTTTACCTCTCAGTAGATGACTCACCTTTTTGTGCTTCTTTTTCATGTGTTTCACTGTTTATGCAACTTCTTCAGAACTTCTCAATGTCATCTCAAAGATATGGCATCGAGAGCCAAGGTCATCACGATCCTCCCTGCACCCTGGCCTCTCTATAGCTGGTCCTACTTCTACAGCTCTGCATCTCACTGAATGTCAACCCACCGGGTCCTACAATCCAGAAGCCCAAGAGTCATCCTGGACACATTCTTCTTTTTCTCCACGTCCTTCCATTTTAAATACCAGGTGCCGTCAATTTAGTTTCAATGTTTCTCCAGTCCATCCGCCCCAGCCCAGCTCCATTGCCATGGCCACATTCTCTCCCATCTCCACCACTAAGTCACGTGGCCACCATGTGCGACCTGATTGGTGTTAGGTCCTCCAGGGGCTTCCCTGTCCATTTAAGCTCCATTGTGTTCTTCATGCTCAGCCAGAGGGATCTGTTCACAAGGAGAATTTGGTCCACTCTCCTCTCCTGCAAAAAACACTGCAATGCCCTGTTGCTGCTCTAGGGAAGGTGATACAACTCTAGTGCAGGACCTACAAGGCACGCATGGCTCGGCTTCTGCTGGCTCCTCTGCCTCGTCTTACTTCCACTACACTGCCTGGCACATAGGTGCTAAGTAAACATTTTGTTTCTGAATGAACATATGGCAGAAGAGAAATTGGCAACCGGTCAGATGGCTTTGACTCTTAAGCAGCAGCAGAGGTAGCCAGGCGGCTCTTCTGGATACTGAGGCTGGTTCGGGCTCCTTGGCAGGGCTAATGGGAGTGGATGCAGGCTGCTGTTGAGTTCTGAGCAGTTGGTGCTGAGGCTTCGAGGTGGACGGATGACCTTTGCTGCAGCCTCTGTGCGGGACTGGAACCCAGGAAGTCTGACCCAAGGGTCAAGTCTTCACCTCTACGGCCTCCTGCGCCATTACTGTACATGGCCCATGGGTGGGATCACAAGAGCAGTTACTCTTAGACTTCGTGGGAATGGGACACAGAAGTGGGAGGAAGGCTGCTAGCTGGGGCAGACAGAGGAACCCCTTCTATGCTCACCCAGTGAGCTCCCTGGGTGAAGGATGGGGCGCCCAAGGTGGCCTCAGAAAAATTCTACTTCTGAGGGTCAGCGGTGAGTCAGTTGTCTCTGAGGGCACCGTCAGGAACTACGACAGTCATTACTTTCTCTGCGGCTTTGAGATCTGGGGGTGGAGGGTGTGACTTGAGGCCCCTGGGACCCACAGTGGAGAGACTTCATCCTGGAGTGACCCAGGGGATGTAGTGGGGAATCTGGGGAACCCTCGGAATGGCAGGGGGTTCTCTAGCTCTGCAGCATTATCTAGTCCCTGTCATCTGTGCACTGAGAGGAACAGCAAGGGGCCCACGTAAACAGGGCCTCTCGTTTCATCTGGTTAACGCTTGAGGAAGCTGCTGTGTTATCTGTGTTACAGAGGAGGAAACTGGAGCTCAGAGGATGGACGGGACAGGCCCAGCTTCTCAGGGCTCAATAGTGACACGGCTGGGACTTGACCTGCCAGATCCCCAAAGTTGGCCCTCTTTCCCCATCCCATGCTCACCCTCTTCTCTGAGGGGCCAGGAGGACATGGGGAAGAGGAAGTGAGAGGTCCCAGGTGGAAGGGGTTTGCCCAGGTGGCTCAGACAAGGGCAGTGGGTAGAGAGACTTCTCACGGAGGGTGGTAGAAAGGAGGGATAAAAGTGCCCGAGACCAGCAAGAACAGAAGCTGCCCCCAGCCCTGTCCTGAAGGGGTGGGGAAGGAGGCAGTGTTAGGGAACCTGGTGTCACAGGACCCTTGGAGAAGGAGGCTAGGTGACAGAGGACATGAGCATTGTGCAGAAATACCCTTCCTGTCTCTGGCTACCTTTTCACTTCTTGCTGGGGCCTCCTCATGGCTGAGCTGCAGAAAGCAGCAGGCCCAGGAGCCCTAAGAGGTCAGCCTCCCTCCTGGAGATGGAGAGCAGGTCAGGGATAGATAAAGATCCGGGGACGGCGGGGAGGCTGGGACTTTACAGTGCCAAGGGCCAAGAGTGAGCCGACGTGAACAGCGTCCCCAGGCAGGATGGAGCTCCTCCTTTGGGCTCTTCCTGGGTCTGTTTCCTTGACTGATGCTGCTCCCAGGTGGATGGGGCCTCCTGCATCACACTGGGACAGGCCCAAAAATGAAGCTTGGCCAACCTCCCCAGACAGTGCTTTTGGGAAGGGCTGGCTTCGTAAGGCCTCTTTCTTTCTCTCTTTCTGTCCTGCCTCAGTCTGTCCAGGCTGGGTGGCCCTCAGCACTGGGGTTGACAGCTAGTGGGCACCCTCCTGGTTTCTTCCCTGCTCTTCTGCCCAGTGGGGCTGGCCCAGGTGCTCAGGGGCTGACTGACTGGGCATGGAAGCCTTCCTTCCTTCCTTCCTTCCTTCCATCCTTCCTTCCTTCCTTCCTTCCTTTTCTCTCTTTCTCCTTCTTCTTTCTTCGTAATAGGGATTGAAACCAGGGGCACTTAAACACTGAGCTACATACTCAGCCCTTTTTATTTTGAGACGTGTTCTCATTAAGTTGTTGAGGCTGACCTTGAGCTTGTGATCCTCCTGCCTCCTTGGTAGCTGGTACCACTGCACCTCCCCCCTCCCCCTCCCCCCCCCATCTTGAGGACTGTAGCCTCCTCAACCCCAGGCACTCCCCAGGGCCCAGCAATGGGCATCCTCAGGCCAGATAAAATAAAACCCATCAGTGTAGACAGGAAGTGAAACCTGGGCAGACCTTGAGTCAGGGCCTGGCTGAGCAGGGGTTGGGAAGAGAATAGGATCAGGTGGACTGGGCCAGAGGGCAGGGAGGACGGTGGCCTGGGGAGACCCCAGCCTCTCCTGAAGGCAGTGAGCTTCCTGCCAGGAACCCTAGCTACTTGGTGGTGGTAGGGGCATTAAATATTTATGAATTAGTAGAGTCCACGACATTTTCTGAGCAATACGTTTCTGTGATGTGTGTCTGGGAATAGGGCAGCTGCCCAGCCAGAACCCGCTGGTACATTAATCTGGCTATCTGTCCCTTGTGCCACACTGTTATAAATAATTTTGCCCTGACTGTGGAGAGGCAGAGGGGCAGAGCGGGCATCAGGAAAGAGGCCTGCTCTGAGCAGGTGGCCATCAGTGGCGCTGGGTTGGGAGGGAGGCTGGGGGCGGGGATGGATGTTCAGGAAAGGGAGAAGCTGATAGGAAAGATTCAGACAACCTGCCAAGGAGACCTGAGTCATTAAGTGCTAATTGCTAATCATCTTAAGGGCCACGGCCTGAGTAGGACAGGTGGCCCACCCTTGGAGGTGGCAGTGGTCCCTGTGGGCCTCGGTGGCTTTGTCTGCAGTCTGGGGTGCTGGTCCCATACTGGTATTAAGGCTGTGGTGCTGGGTGGAGAGGCTGTCTTCTGAGTCCCAGGCCAGCGTGCTGAGGGGCACAGCCATGCCCCAGACATGAGGTGGGCAGTGGACAGAGCCCTGAAGCCCTTCCTTTCTCCCTCCTCTTCGATGACCCAGGGGACAGCAGAAGACACAGGCTTGGCTGGCTTGCTCCCCCTTAGCAGTCAGTGTCACTTAGAAGCCCTCAGCCTTCACTACCTCATCTGCATGTGGAGACAGGACATCGGGTGAGATGGGGTGCTCTGACAGAGGCCTTTGGTCGGAATCCTCAGGGTCCCTGGATGCTGGTCACCCTTCACCACCAGTCCCCTGAGGACTCTTTGTGGCAAAGGAGCAGGATGGTCAATGTCACGTGCTGTGGAGTTGGAACTTGGTGCCCTGTACTTGGCAACCCTCCCTTGACCTGCATGACCTGGATCCGAGTCTTCTCTGCTCTGTGTGGGTGGAGAGGCGGGGGGGTGGAGCAGTAGACAGAGGCAAGACAGAGCCGGAAGGATGCTGATCCCCAAACCGGGTGCCCCTCCAAGTCCTTCTAGGCCAAGATGGAGGGTCGCAGGCCCAATTGCCATGGAGGAGAGTGGGGAGGAGCACAAGGTGAAGAGAAGGGAGACAGGAGAGGAGAAGGGAGGAAGAGGACTGTGAGGACTGTTTTCATGACAATCAGGCACTAGCCCATCCCAAGACAGCCTTGCCAGGGAGGAAGGAGAAGAGACTGGTCCCCCACTCCCCTTGAGGGCTCCACCCTACAGAATGTGGGTCCCAGCCCTGCACCCCACTCATTCACCCTTGGGCCAGAGTAAGGGATACGGTGGAGTGGGATTGGGGTGTGATTTGGGGGAAGGACCTCTGAGCTCTGGCCAGGGTCTCCACTTTTGCTAACTCACCAGATGGACAAAGCAGGACCAGAAGAGCCTGGGGGGGCAGGTGGGGTGGGCAGCAACAGTGTGTGCAAAGCAGAGAGACATGGAAGGGGTCACTTTGCCAACACTGGTGAAATTCGGTTAGGTAAATTTCAAAAGCTGGGTTGAAGGGGACACAGGGACTGATCATGAGGATGACATGTGAGGACTGTATGAGGACCGGAGGGAGAAGAGGAAGGGGCCCCAGCCCGAGTTGAGAACCGTGTGCAAGGATCCTGGTCCTTCCTGGGATGACAGAGGCCCTAGTGCAGGAGGGGCACAGGATGGAGACCTACAGAAACCAAGGGCTGTGAGTGAGATTTCCACATCTGTAAATTCACTCCCCAAGCTGGGCATGGGGGTACATGACTGTAATCCCACTACTTGGGAGGCTGAGACAGGAGGATTGCAGATTCGAGGACAGCCTCAGTAACTTAGTAAGACCCTCAACAATGTAATGAGACCCTGTTTCAAAATAAAAAATAAAAACGGCTGGATAGCTTGGTGGTAGAATGCCTTCGGGTTCAATCCCCAGTATCAGAAATTAAAAAAAAAAAAATCATTCTCCAATCTTGAGATTACCTAAATTCCCTGATGGACCCCTAGGGAACACCTTAGGGAGGAGGGGAGTGGCTAGGCAGAGGAGGCCTGGCTGTGCTCAGTGGCCTGTGTCTTTGGCTACATCCTGAAGCATGAGCCATGGGCATCCTGCCCCCTAGTCCAGTGTTCATAAAGGAAACAAGAGAGGCCGTGTCTCTCGATATGGTAACACCACTGCTTAAAACACAGCAATGGCTGCCCGTTGCTGTTAGGAGTCCCTTCCCATTTCCTCAGTCTTCAAGGCTACTGCTGGGCTCTTCACCCTTACCTCTCCCTCTCCTAGGCGCTGCAGGCTCCGGGACCTTCTTCCAGCTCCCAGCGCCCCTCCCCCTGGCCTTGGAGCCTTGGTTCTTGCTCTGCTGGAAGTGCTTTGTCAACTTGATCTGTTGCCCTTCAGATCTGTTAGTCCTCTCAGGCCAGGCCGGGCCTCTTTGCAGGAATTAAACACAACTGCAAGGATATGATCAGTTTCCAGGAAATGATCAGCCCAAATCATCTTCAACTCTGTCTCCTGATCTTAACTGTCAGCCTTAGGGGGCAAAGACCATGTCAGTCTTAATTCCCTCATGAGCCCAAGGACCTCACTTGGCACATTCAAAACCTTAGACATGTACGGAGTGTAGTGTCTTGGAATGAGGTCAGTAAGCTGAATACTAGAGTCAGACGGGCCCTAGCTCTGCCACTCTCTTGTGTCCCCTGAGTGTGAGTCTCAGCCGCAGGGTCCTTTAAGTCCTTGTTCATACATCTGAGGATAGAGGGAAGCTAGCCCTGTGTGCCAGGGGTCAGCTAGTACCAGCTCCCTCCAGGGTGCCTCGCTCTGAGCCAGGACTGAGCTTGCTGGAGCCTGCTGGCTGGAATGTGGATTTACTACAGTCCAGGCAGCTGAGAGACTTGTCTCCTGCACCCCCAACCCCTGCCTGTGTCCTCTAGCTGCCCATGGGAACAGAGCAGCTTGAAGGGAGAGCTGTGCGGTTTCGCTTTCATAGTTTTCAAACAAGAAGACAAAAAGAGGAAAGACGAAACCAGCGGGACTGTGGCCGGGGTGTGGCCGGGGCCCATTTTGTCTGCAGCCTGGTGTGTTGTGCTGGGTGGCGGACACCGTGGGCCCTGCTTATTTATTTATTTTTTAAGTCCCTGACTCATGAGTCAGTCGGTTGGCTCTGTGGTAAAACGCAACCCACTATCAAGGAAATAGCTGGTGAACTGCATGCCGTGCCAACACACCGCTCGCGACTTCTAAAAATCTCTTGTTTTCTGGCCAGCTCGAGCCAACTGGAGCTGTGGTTCCTCGCGTCGCTCTCCAAGACCCGATGCCAAGCACATTCGAGATCCTTCAACAATTGCCTCACGATCGCTGTGCACCGCCAATACATGTTTGCTGTAATTATACAGCGTCCAAAGGAGAAGCACAAAAGACTTGTTGATTTTGGACGGGCTCCGGCCCCCGAGAGGCGAGGGCTGACCTGGGCTCCCGTCAGAGTGTGGGCAGGCCGGCCAGCCGCCCCGGTGAGGACGTGACCAGCTGGAGCAAGTGCTGAACTGGGGCCATCGTGGCCAGCGCGCTCCTGCCAGCTGACTCAAGAGCCGGCTTTCTTTGGAGAATAATCCCAGAGAACAAAACGAGGAACTGGAGCTCCTATAAAAAGAAGCTCGCTCCTTCCTCCAGCCAACGAGTCCCTGAATGATAATCATCTCTGAAGTTGGCCACCCTCCCCGCCCTCCCTCTTGAGTTGCTAAACAGGCTCATTGTCTCTCTCTTGTCTTTGCAGGGAAGCATCTTGGCTACAGAGAGGCCTTTCTACTGTGGCCAGGAGCTGCGGCCCAGCTGAGCCTTACTTCCTGCTTTCCCCAGACGGGGGCTGAACAGGGAGAGAGAGAGTGTACAACTTGGAACTGAGGACCCTGGTCACAGTTCAGGTGCAAGCTATTACTGTAAGGGGATTCAATTTCTCCCTTTGTTATTTGAGGGCCATGGTTTTGAACCGTGGTTTCCATATGCATCCCTTCTTTAAATTTTTTTTTTCAGTTGGTGTAACCCTTCTTTTCAGGGACAATTTACATGGACCCTCGATGATAAAGTGGAACGGCCTGGTGGAAGTGGCATCCACAGCTCCATCCGCTCAGCACTTCCCTTCCCAGAGATCCTGTGGGCCTCGCACCTATTTGTATGGATACCATGGAGCACAACCTGCAAACCAGGATCACGGATCTCGAAGGCCCCTGCCAACCTTTGGGGTCAGAGAAGAATCTACACCTGCTGGGGTGAAATGGCAATGGTTGCCGTGGGAGAGCCCAGCTCTCTGTCCTGAGGTGGGAGGGAATAAATCCAGCAAGGAGAAGACGACAGCCCCACCGTAACAACAACAACAGAAACCGATTTTGCTCCCGCTGAAGTTTCTTGAGCAACTGGCAAGCCGCCACGAATGTACTTAGGCGGAAAATCACCAGAAAAAAATGATATAATCTGACAGATTTTTCACAGGCTTAAATATTCATGAATTAAAGGAATTGGCAGAATTTTCTACATTATTAGCTTTCATCATGGCTGCAGGAGCAGTTGGCGCACTGGCTGCTCTTCAAGATCCATTAATCTCGTCCATCACGAGAGCAGCCATTTTAAAATTAGCTATTTTTGCAGAGCGATGGTGTACAGGGCCGATGGGGAGATTGAAATGCAATTCTTGTGCAAAGGTCCTCCCCTCCCCACTTTAAAAGCGGCAGGGAAAGCCAAGCAGCAGCTCAGCAGGAGGGGTTATCCCCACTGCAGAAGGGAGGACTGTGAACCTCCAGGTGCCTGGGGAGGGCACAGGGGGGCAGGGCCAACTCTGGGCAGAGGACTGGCAGTGGGGTTAAGACAGATTTCTAGGAAGTAGAGTCCAAGAGACCCAAGAGACCTAAATAGGGATTTCTGGGTGAGGGAGACATTAAGACCAAATAGCACAGTCCTGCTACCAGATGTCCCTCGGGGTGTAGGATCGCAGGATACCAAGTAATAATACTCATTATTTATGGAGCAGAGTGCATACTCTGCTGGGTTGCTGGGTACCATGCTATGCATGCATCATCTTCATCTTGTTCTAGATAGCATCAAAGAACTTGGAAGTTAGGTACACACACACACACACACACACACACACACACACACACACACACACATCAGTTAAGGAAATAAGTCAGCTGTCCATGATCTCACAGCCAAAGAATGGCAAGGCCATGATTCACATCCAAGTCTTTCGTCCCCAAAGGTAGTGAGAACACGCTGTGCTGATTGCTGGCCTCTGGCCCTGCGAAGGGAATTTCTCCCAAACATATTCAGAGTTTGCTAGGAGAAAGCCTCTTTCAAGGCATGGGGCCAAGGTGTAGGTCAGATCACCTCTACAGAAACTTTAAGCCCAGATGTACCTCATGCTTCTTGGCTTCCTCTCTTCCTTCCATCCATCCACCTTTCCTTCCCTGTAGGTTTTATTATTATCTGGGTGAGGCCATCAGATCAGGAGATGACTGCCACTGGAAAGTTAGCAACTCTAATTCCCAGTGAAAGGGGCTGCTGCACCGTGAAAGGCCAGGTGCAGAAAGCCAAGTGAGTAAGGAGGTATGTGTGGGGGAGGGGGGGGAGAGGTGGACAAGAGCCCTTGCTGAGGTTTCTGTGGGAGGAAAGACCAGGGCAGGGAAAGCAGGCTTGGGATTGGCTCATTTGCATACTTTCAGCAGGCTCCTAGACATAGGGGTAATGGCTTGTTGATGGCACCTGACCCTGGTGATTGAGCAGGGGAACGGTGGCCCCAGGTATGACAGTACAGTGAAGGAGGGGTAGGGTGTGGTCAAGACTCGCTAGCTTCATATTGCTATGGTTTTAATGTTTGTGTCCCTTCCAAAATTCATGTTGAAACTTAATCCCAGTGCAATAGTAGTAAGAGGTGGGGCCTTCTGAGGTGATTAGGTTAGGCCGTGATTAGTACCTTACAAAAGGGCCGGAGGGACCTAACCAGGCCCTTTTGCCTCTTCTTCCACCCTGTGAGCACCCAGTGCTCTTTCTTAGTCCCCTCTGGAGGGGCATCATCTTAGAGATAGAGACCAGACTCTCCTGGACACCCAAACTGCTGGTATTTGGAGTTTCAGCCTCTAAAACTGTGACAAACTTGGACTTTCAGCCTCCCAAACTGTGAGAAAATGAATTTCTGTTCTTTATAAATTACCTGATGTGGGATATTTTCTTATAGCATCACAAACTTACTAAGGCACATGGGCAAAGCATGCTCACAGGCTGGTCCGTTACCTTCTTTAGAGCTGGTTAGCCTTGGGAGAAGTCTCTCCAAAGTCAGCAAAGCTCCAGAAGTCAAAGCTTCAGACTATAGAAAATTACAAAGGCCTGGCTAATGCCTTCCCTTCCACTCACCCATCCACCCACCCGTCCAAGTATTTAGTGAGCTCCCACTATGCTGGGTGCTGATGGGGCCCCGGTGCTCTTCAGGACAGTGTCGGAGCTTTGCCTGCTCAGCAGAGCCTGCTCCTGGCCTATCTGCTTTCATCTTGGCCTATCTGCTTTCATCTTAGAAGCAGAGTTCTGGGAGTTTGACCAGGATCTCCCCAGGTAACTCTCTGTACTCAGGTTGGCCTCGTTGCACATGAGCCAGGACTGAAGAACTCACAAAGGGTTGTTCTTGTTTAGGCAATATCCCAAACATTTTAACAACCCGAGGTGGAAGAGCCAAGTAGAATAGAAACAACCTGAACAGCCAGATGGGATGCGTTTGGGTGAATGTCACCTGGCTGGGTGGGACCAGGCCTTTCAGCGCCGAGCAGGGGTGGAGAATGACGGCACTCCTCGACTGGCTGGACCAGCTCTTTCTGGGAATATGCCGTCGTGGTTGAGGAGTGATATCTATATGCAGACAGATTGAGTGGGGGAGCTAGCGTTTGGGTAGCGTTTCTCACGTTTATCATCAACAATAATGATGATTAGTCATCATAATAATTAATAATTATTTACACTTGTATGGTGCTTATTTGTGGAGTGTCTACTCCACTGCCAAGTGCTTCATAACAGCTTATAATTACAGCCAGAGTTTACTGAGCTCTGCCGGGGGCCAGTCAGTGCGGGGCCCAGCACTGTCTGAACATTGCCGTGTTCAGTCCATACATCATCCCTGGAAGGCAGAGATTTGATCTCCCTTTCACAGGTAAGGAAGCTGAGGCCCCCGAGAGGTCCAAGAATTCACCCAGGGCCACACAGTGAGGAAGTGGAAGAAGCACATCTCAAGATTTAGTTCTATCCAACTCCCACTTCAGTCTTTTTCTCCTCCAGTCTGTAGATGCCAGTCTCCAGGGTATGGGGGTAGGGGGGCATAAGGCACAGAGGCTCAGGCAGGGGAAGGTTTCCTGGCCACATTAAGGGGCCCTGAGCCTGGTACCAGCTGTATCTGTGTCTTGGCCAGAAGGAAGCATTGAAAGGGAAGGATTTCTGATCCAAGCTCATGGGAACCTTGCCCGAAGCCCCTGGGCATAGCCTGCCATGAATCTGAAGTTCCTGAGCCAGCCCTAGAGCCCCTCGCAAAGTCGCCACAATAGCAAACAATCCCCCCACCCAGCGCCAAGCTGGGTGGTTGTGTATTGGGAGTTCTTATTGGACTCACAGCTGCATTAAGTCCTTGACCACTGCCTTCCACCCAGACTCCGTTCACGACTGTGCTTGTCACCCTGCTAGTAGGCACATGCAGAAACATAGTTAGGAGACCCTGGGCTTTGCTATGTGAGTGCTGGGGAAAACCTCTGGCTGGTTCTTACTTATCTATTTGGTACTGAGGGTTGAACCCAGGGGCATTCTACCTCTGAGCCCATTCTTATATATTTTTTTAAAGTTTTGAAACAATTCACCTAAGTCACTAAGGGTCTCACTAAGTTGTTGAGGCTGGCCTAGAAGCTGCCATCCTCCTGTCTCAGCTTCCCAAGTACCGGGATTACAGGCATGTGCCACCATGCCCAGCTAGTCAGCTTTTGTTATATACTTTAATTCTGCTGAGGAATCAGCCTGTGAACTCCGGGCTTTTTGATGTAGAAGATAGGCATGCCGATGGTGTTCCTGCAGCACAGAGGACTTGATTCCTATGGAAGATTTCCCTAAAAGAGGCTAGAAGGCTTCCTTCCAACATGGTGTTCTGACTGGACAGGATGGCAGGTGGTGTGGGCTAGGGTGTAGGAGAGAAGAGGCTGGGTCCCTGCTTCTGTGAACCTCAGGAGGAGGCAAGGGTGGATGAGTAGTGGCGGGGGGGGGGGGCGAGATTGCAGAAGGCAGCCCATCTGTCCACAGGGGCTGGCTGAACCCCAGCCCCTAGTCCTACCCTGAGCTTCTGCTGTGGGCTCTGCCGCCTCCAGCTTGAGGCCTGACTGCATGGCAGAGGGCACAGCAACTTAGTGAGACCCTGTTTCAAAATAAAGAATAAAAAATAGAGCCAGGCGTGGTGGCGCATGCTTGTAATCCCAGGGAGGAGGACTCGATGCTGCCTAGCCGGCCTCCTCGCCTGCGTGCCTTTGCGCAGCTGACCACAGTCCTTTTGCACTCCGCACAGCCTCTGTTGTACTTACCTCTGGGGCAGCTGGGTTGCCATGTGTTTTTGTCCCCTGCTGCATGATTCGGTCTGTAAGGAGGGTCCACTGCAGAGTCATCTGGCTCCAAGTGGGACTAAATGGGATGCACCAAGGTTCCTGGTCCCCTTCACCCATCTGGAGCGCCCAGCCCTGCTTCCAGGAGGAGATAGGTCCTGCAGAGTAAGCAAGATTTGGGGGGTGGAGGACTCAGGGACAAATGTGCCTGCCTCACTCAGCCTGAGAGTGACAACCGGGACCAGGAACGAAACTGACCGCCAGGAAGACAGTGAGAGGCCCAGGTGATGGGACGCTGAGCAACAGAGACATGGAGCCTCGGCTGCTGTGTCTTGTCTTGCTGGGCTCACTTGGACTGTGATCTGGAGTAGGGAGGTGGGGCGGGAGGAGGGAGAGCTTCTGCACCCACCGGCTCTCCCAGCTCAGGAGCTCTATCCTTGACTCTCAGCCTAGAGCCCCAGCTCGGGCTCCAGCCTCGGCCAGGCACTGCGGTGCTGGGCGATCCTGAACCAGTGCCATCTCTCTCTGAGCTTAATTTCTAATATTCCACCTCCTTCCTTTGGGGTGGTGAGCAGAGCCCCCTGGAAGTGCTCAGAAGGTCTGCTGATGCTGGTCACCATGCTGGTCTGGCCTGCACATTTCCCAGCTAGATGGAGCCTTTCTGTGGCTTTCTTTCAGAAGGCAGTAGTGCACAGGGTGCAGTGGCTGAGGACCCCGGGCCCCCACTGGGTCAGTGGGGAAGCTCCGCCCCTGGTTCTCTCACACTCTCTCCGGGACTTGGTTTCCCAGTGTGTGTCGGTTTCTTTGTTTCCATGGTCTCTCTCTCCCTCCCTCTCTGCCCTGTTCATCCCCCAGTCCTTCACCTCCTATTCATTCTCCCACTTGCTTATCCACTCCTCATTCCCTGAGAAACCAGCTCTTCCCCCACACTCCCCACGTACACTCCCGGGATTCTTCCCAGCTTCTAGGGACCTGCACCTGGCCTGGGCTTCCCACTCGTGCCTGTCACCTGGCCTCTGCACAGAGGAGGGGTTGGCCAGCTGCCCTTCTTCACAAGATGGGCACCACTGGTCATGGGCCTGGAGCTGTCAAAGCCACGACTCTCTCCTCCTGAAAGTTGTGGTGCTGATGGGCACTGCGAGAGGCCAGCCATACGAGTATTCCTTCCAGGACAGAGCTGCTCCAGGAAGCACGCAAAGCATGCCCCAGGGGCCACTTTCTTCTGTGGACTCTGCAGTGTTTTCTGTTCCTTGATACCACTGGGCCTCGAGACTGTGTGGCAGGCAGAGGAACGATGTCCCGGCAGCTGGCACTGAGTGGAGTTATGGATCTCGGTACTCAATTTACTCATCTGTAAAATGGGGATAGTTATACCTTCCTGATGGTTTTTTGGTGAGGTTCAAAGGAGCCAATGTATTTTCCAGAATATGGCATGGGCTGCAGAGCTGGTAAGCGTTATCATCAGCTGGTTATCATTAGCCTTGCCGGTGCCACCCTTTGAGATGTACCACTGCGAAGCTACATGGCACTGAGGTTTACTTTTCTGAACCCATTTCCTTCTTTAGAAATCAGGACTACAATCCTTGTCCCCCAAGGGTTGGGAGGGGGGTTATATAAAGCACTGACTTCTTATTAGGCACGAAGTCCATCTGGATTCCCTTGTCTCTCCTCTCCCTTCCTCCATCCACATAAGCCGGGCACCAAGGCCCAGGGAAGTGGCAGCCAAGGCTGGCACAGCAAACTTGTGGCAAATCTAAAAACAAAGCCGGAGCTGTAGACTTGCCCTTTCTCCTAGACTAGGCCAGGTCTCTGGCAGACAACGCCCAGCTCTGCGGCTCAGTCTGAATTACAGCTGCAGATTCTAAATCCTTTTGTCACCATGAGACCACGGATTTCTTCATCCCTCGCCTATCTGCGTCAATTGTACCTATTATTTGGAGGAGAAGAGTCCATTGAGGTCTTAAGCACAGGAGCATTTCATAGATTTTCTCCAGCTGTATTATGATGCCATCAGGAAAGGCTTGATCCAGCTGGAAAAGAAAGGTATAAAGAAATAGGCAGCCAGGCGTGGTGGTGCACGCTTGTAATCCCAGTACTAGGGACACTGACACCAGAGGATCCAGGTTTATGGCCAGTCTCAGCTTCTTAGTGAGACCCTATTTCAAAATAAAGAATAAAAAATAGGGCTGGAGGTGTTGCTTGGAGGTAGAATGCCCCCGGGTTCAATTCCCAGTACCAAAACAAAAAACAAAAACAAAAGAAATAGGTAGTGTTCTCTATGAGTGCCTTCAGGCTGACTACACCAAGAGACAGGCTTATCCCTGAGAGGATGAGCTCCCTTGGGGCTCTTCTCCATTTCTCCCATCAGTTATGTGCATTTCACCTCAGTGTACCCCCTTTCTGACTTGTGGGGTTCAGATCCTCATTGCAGAATAGCCCCGATGCAAATCTCTCCAAGAGGCTTCGGCTCCCGGGGCCCTGCCCTCGCTCCACCACCATGCTGGAACACACATGGCGGAAGCTAGGTCTCCAGCCCAATTCCTGCCTTGAGAGCCTCCATTAGGGCCGAGCCTATTTGTGCACACCTGGGGCCTGTAGGTGGCAGCAGCTCCTGACCCCAGGAAGAAAATCACAGGTAGGGAGACCTGGACGGGGGAGGGGGGAGGCTGAGCCTGGGAGCAGGGCAGGCTGGGAAGTACTTGGGAGTTGAAGATCAGGAGGCAGGTGAGCAGCAGGTCTTAGGGTCTGCAGGGCTGGGCACAGGCTCCTGACCAAGTAGAAAGGGAGGGGACAGGGTCACCGAGGACAAACTGCCCTCACCAAGTCTCTCTTGACAGCGCTTTCCATTAAACCCTCTCTTTTCTAAGGTTCCTGTCTCCAGGGCAATTGCAGCCATGGTTCCCTGTGCTCCTGTCTGTCTGTCTTTCAAAGAGCTGCCTTGGTGCCCCTCTGAGCTTCCAACAGAATTTTAGAACAACTGTTATGGAATCCAAGGACACTCCTGGAGGTAGTTGGTATAATTGCCTCCCTGGTTCCTTGTGTGCTTAGGAGGGAGTGAATTTTGAAACAGCCCAGCCTTCTAAGGCTGTAGGGACCGAGTCTCAGAAATCCTAGAAGTGAGCAAGCTCTTTGGTTGAAGAGTCCGTTGGGCTGCAGGTGACCTCAGCTCCTGCCCTATCTCCCCATTTTTTTTTCTAATACCTGCAGATTGGTGTTGTGCTGGCTTTGAACATGAACTTGAATGTCCAATAAACTTATTCATTGGGCAGATAGCACTTTATCAAAGTGGCTTTTGGACTCTGCCTGAAAAATAGTCATGAAGTTCAAAACCACAGAATTAGAGTACCTTGAGGCCCAGCTGTCTAGGAGTCGGGGAGCAGGTGTGGGCAGGAACACTGTGGGTGCTGTGGTGAGCAGAGGGTCCCCAAGATGCCCCCTGAGCCACTCTGTACTAGGAAGGGTGGTCACACTCTGAATGCTGCCCCACAGACACCTGGTCTCAGTCTTCATACCTGCCTGGGAGCGGGGGCTGCTCACCTGCATTTTGCAGCTGGAAAAATGGGTCCTCAGGAGGCTGGGAAACATCTCTTGGGTCCGGGAGGCCTGGAGGATGCCCTGTCAGGGGTCTCTGCAGCTTTAGTCTTGGGGACATGTGTGTGTGTGCCGAGGTGCCGCCCTTCTCAGGTGTGTGCTAGTGTGTGTCTGCCTGCTGGGGAACAGGGGACTTCTGTGTCATCAGGTGAGGCCGAGCCCCCCCACCCCTCTCTCTCCTGCACAGTCATTGGTAAGTATTCAGAGATGGGCCACTGCATCTGTCTGAGAAGCCTGGCTCCTTCTAGGGTACCTCACCCCACAACCTCCTGAATGTGACTCACTCCCTTCTTTGGGGACGGCCAGAGCCCCTGGCAGCTGCCCCGGAGCTCAGGGACACCTGACTTTCTCTTTGCACCCAAACCCTGTGAATCTTTGAATAGGGGACAGTGGAATCAGTCCTGGATATAAATCCCATGTGGCCATTCTCTAGCTCTGTGGCCTTGGGCAGGTCACTGCCTCTTTCTGAGTTTCCTCGACGGCTTAAAAGAGAATAATGATTTGTTAAACATTTTTAACTATTAATTAAAAATCATTATTTGTTCACACGACTAGTTCTTTCTCAACGTGTCAGGCATAAGTGCCTTCTACACATGTTATGACCTCGTTTAATCCTTGGAATAACCACATGAAATGACAGACATTGTTTAATCCCCAAGTCACAGGTGAGTGAACTGAGGTGACAAGGTGGCTTGGAGGAGAGCTGGCTCCGCAGCCAGCATGGACGTCCAGGCCGTGTGTGCCCTTGCCCTTGGCACAGAGGACCTGCTCATGAGGCCTTACTTACCTCATCACCTCCTGATCCTGTCCCGTCTATCTTCCCTGTAAATACATGCTGTGGCCACAGCCAAGTGGCGCTGTGACAGGTGGCTAGCGGGCTGTATCTGGGGAAGGCAGGGCGTCTCTCTCCCTCTGCCTCTGGGACGGACACCTTGGCTCACAAGCAGGTGTGAATGCAGTGGCCTCTGGAGCTGACTGTTGCCCAGGCTAAAACGGATTAGAGTGTCACCACGGGCCTAGAGATGTCCTGTGCCTGGAGGTCACAGGTTCCTCCCATCTGTTTTGGGATAGTCATCTGCCTGGGGTCCATGCGCAGGTGGCATGGCTTCTGGACCGGTTGGAAGCTGCTAAGGAGCAGAACTGTGCACAGGGACCTGTCAGCTGGATTCCCAGAGTGCCATACACCGACATGGAGAACCCAGGCCTCAGACAGAAGCTGCACCTTCCTGACCCCTTTTCCATGGTTCCTCTCCTCCTCAACCAGCTCCAGACCCAGAGGCAGCCAGTCACGGTTCCCCACAGACAGACAAACCCTGCTGGACCTCTGTGGAAATTTCAAGGACCAGCGAGACCAGGAATCTGGGCAGCCGGCCTGGGAGGGCCTCTGGGTGAAGTGGTCACTGGAGCTGTGAGACAAGGATCCCAGTGAATCACAGAGGAACAGAAGCCAGGCGGGGGTGGAAATGAGCCCCACTGGGCTCCGCCCCAGGGCCCGGGGTCCAGTAGAGTAGGAGAAGCTGTGTTGCAATTTCACTGCAAATCAACTGGGTCATCTCTTGTGGGTGGCACCGCGGGGCTGCCAGCCCTCGAGTTTTCTTCGCAGATGTGAAGATGGTATCGTCCAACTGCCTCCAGCATTTGGCTGTAAGATGAGCTGTGAGGAGATGGTACGATAGTGTTCTTGGCAGCACCGGTGGCTCTGGAGGCACGGGGCGGAGGGGGACAGGGTGGAGTCCATGCCGGGACCAGTCAGGAGCAATGTTGGAGGAGCCCTGGGCTGAGGGTCACCCCTCCAGATCAGAGGTCACCCCAGATCTGTTCTCAGGGGGTGAAACATTCACTCTCTCCTCTGTTTAAACCATCGCCTGCTGTCACGCAGGAGCCAGCTTGGGGCTTGGGGCTGTCCCCTCCCACCTGGGACGTGCAGCACCCTGAAACACAGTGAGGTGTGGTGAGAAGAACATTGACTTTGGAGTTTGACCAACTTGAAATTAAATCTCAGCTCTGCCCTGAAGCACTGGGCAACCTTGAGTAAGTCACTTCACCTCTCTGGACCCCATTTCTCTTACCTGTGACACGGAGATAAAAACAGGCTCCCTGGCAGGGGAGCTGTGGGAAGTAATGATGATAATGTGGGTGAAGGGATGGTATACAGTAAGAACTCTATACGGGCCAGGCACATTTCTCCCTCCTTCAGCTGCTGCCAGATCCGTTCTCTTAATCTGGCCGCTGGCTGAAAGGACTCATTGTCTGCCTGTCCCTGCCTGGAACAGCAATCAGCAGACATTTTGCTGTCAAGGGCCCAAGAGTAAATAGCATAGGCTTTGCACACCATACTCTGTTTCAACCACCCGCTTCTGCTGCTATCGTGCAGAAACTGCCACCAGGGAGAGCTGATAGATGAATGAGTGTGACTGCATGCCAATAAAACTTTATTTAAAAAACAGGCAGGGGACCAGTTTTGCCCACAAGCTGTAGTTTACCACCCCCTGGCCTAGAGTCTCAAGTCCAAACACCCCTGCTTATTGTTCAAGGAGCCTCCTCAGCTTCCCCTTTGCCTAACCAACAGGTTTGTGATTGATCAGACACTTCTCCCTTTGGTCCTTGGAGCTTGAAGCGTTTAGCCTCACCCACGTCCCCCTCTGCTTAGAACACTCTCCATTTCCTCTCTAGCCCCCCAGACCCACCCCACAGTGGACCTGCTAGGCTGCCTCACAAAATACAGGGCTCAGGCCAAGGTCTGAGTCGGGTCAGCTGTCCTCACGACCACTCCCTGTGCAGGACGCTCAGAGTCCCTGCTGCCTGCGGATGCCATGTGGTTCTCCTGTGCACACGGGTCAGATTGGCGCCCCAGTCCCAGCGGCCAGCCTTGCAGGCTCAGCCCTCGGCTTTTCTACGTTCGACTCACTGCACACTGAGCTGCTGGGTCTCTGTCAGATTTCCCACATATGTGCATTCAGGGGTCAAAGACGTTATTCTTTCAAATATTGCCTCTTCCCCATTCTCTTTATTCTTCCCTTTCAGAGCTCCAATTAGTCATGTCATACACATTCTATCTTACCGTGTGTGTGTGTGTGTGTGTGTGTGTGTGTGTGTGTGTGTGTGTTACTGGGGATTGAATCCAGGGGTGTTCTGCCACTGAGCTACACACTTAACCCTTTTTTCAATTTTGAAACAGGGTCTCTTAGAGTCAGGTGTGGTGACAAACACCCGTACTTGGGAGGCTGAGACAGAAGGGTTACAGTTTCGAGGACATTTTAGGCAACTTAGTGAGACCCTCAGCAACTTAGTGAGATCTTGCTTCAAAATAAAATATAAGAGCTGGAGGCATAGCCTAAAGTTAGAATGCCCCTGGGCCCAAACAAACAAATCCTTGAACAGGATCTCACTAAGTACACTGGCTTGGAATCTGCAATCCTCCTATTTTAGCCTCCCAAGTACTGGTATCACAAATGTGTGCCACCACACCTAGCTAATTATTTTCCTGTCTTTTAACCTGTGTATGTGTTTGTGTGTGTGTGTGTGTGTGTGTGTGTGTGTGTGCTTGCATAGTGCAAGTGTGTATAAAACTTGCTTTCCTGATATGCATTTGGGCTAATTTCTTCAAATCACCCTTCTAATTCATTAATTCTTTCTCTATCTGTGTCAAGTCCACCCATGGAAAATTTAATTTCAAAGATTATATTTCTTGTTTCAAGAGTTCCGTTTGATCCTTTATAAACATCTGCCTATAACTCTTGATATTCTCTTATTCCTTAGCCATTTTTCCATCTCCTCTTTTATTACTTTATATATTTCATACATAGCTATTTTCCAGTCAGTCTCATTATAGTAATATTTGAAGTCTTTGAGGATCTGAATCAGTGGTTTTCAACTGAGGGCAATTTTTCTCTCCAAGGGATATTTGAAGTGTCTGGACATTTTTTGTTGCCATGACTCGGGGGGAACACCTACGGGTAGAAGACGGGTGCTGCTGCTCATCCTGCAGTGCACAGCCCCACAGGAAAGAACTGTCCGGTCAGAAGGTGAATAGCTCTGAGGCTAAGGAATGTCCTGTTACTTGTCTCTGCTGACTCTTGCTCATGGTGACTCATTGCTTCCAGGGTGTTGTTTAAGCTTCTTTTCTGTAAATCAGATGGCGAACACTTTTCTCCAGAGGCTTTATATTTGCTTCTTCTGGCCACCAGGGGGCACCACCAACCTGGCGCAACTTTCCTTGATGGCTTGGGTGTTACCTCACCACACCAGTGGCAAAAATTCAGACCCTAGATTCACATGAGAACTGGCGATATAAAACTTTGTGCATTAGACCTTGCTGCCTGGGAGATGACTTTGGGTTTCTGGGGTAGCCACCATTGCCTGCCACCCAAGTGTGTATGTATGTGATTGTGTCACGGTGTTTTGTCTTATTTCGTTTCCTAGAAGTGAGTAGAAAATGGAAAAATGCAGATGCTAGTGACAGGAGCAGTAGGTCTCCTAATCTCAATGCAGCTGGTCCAAAGATGGGAATCATTGGGCACAACGGAGGCCAGCCCCCATCACAGCCAATGGTGCTCCCTTTACCCAGGCCCCATCCACTTTGTGCTCAGCTAGGACAGCAAAATGAACTAAAGAGCAGTCACAACATGCAGAAATTACGCCATCAGCATTGGCTTTTAAACTGCTGAGGCTGGCCTTGAGCCTGCAATCCTCCTGTCTCAGCCTCTCAAGTACTACAATTACAGGCGTGTGCTACTGTGCCTGGCAAAAATGGCTTTTAAAAGGCAGGGCCTAGTTAGAGATCTTTCCCTCATCCACAATTCTAAAACCCTCAAAGTTCTCAAAGCCAAAAGTTTATTTTATCAGTTTTGCACAAACTCATTTGGCAGCAGAATCTCACCTGCCCAGACCTGTGGCTATTTATAAACTGTAATCAGTAAGACTATTTGAACATTTCACTGCAGAAGTATTATGTATTTGATTATGAGGTGCTGCTCACAAGACCCTTCTGGAATATTATGTATCACACAGGTTTTGCACAGCCCCACCTAGTAAAAATCGTAACATTTCTGATTTTCAAAACACAGTCCCACAGCACTAGACACCTATTTAGTGCTGAGCCGATCTTAAATGATTTAGTTATCAGAGAGTCTATCAAAAACCTGTTTTGTTTGTTTCTAAAATTACACCAAGTTGGGTGTGGTAGAGCACACCTATAATCCCAGTACTTGGAAGGCTGAGACAAGAGGATCACAGGTTCAAGACAGCCTCAGCAGCCTTGAGGAGGTGCTCTGCAACTTAGCGAGACCCCGTTTCAAAATAAAAAAATAAAATAGGGCTGGGAGTGTAGCTCAGAGTTAGAATGCCTCTGGGTTCAATCCCTAGTACCAAAAAACAAAACAAAAACACCAAGAACATAGGAATATACCCTTATTATTAAACAATACAAAAATAAATACAAATTTAATACAATAAAAAAAACAATACAATTCAAGAAACTTCTTCTTTACCACCTCTACTACCTTCCCCAGAAGAAACCCTATCGGCACTTAAAGTACATTTTCTTGTCCTCTCTCTGAATATTAATATCCACTCCCATGTTCGTTCTGTAAATGGGGTTGTATTATATATCATCTGAATTTTTATTTTACTCACTTAATTATATACCCTTTCATACTCGATCACATAGATCTGTTTTATTTTATGGCCCAGAAATACCATGGTTGAAAATAAGTCCACTTCAAACAGGTTTCTAGAAGTCATATTGCTGGGTTAAAGGGCATGTACTTTTTGTACTTTTAAATTTTGATAGGCACTGCCAAATTGCCTTTGAATAAACTCCACCAATTTATAGTACATGAAAGTGATTGCTTCCTTGATTTCTTGCCAACATTAGACACTATTAATCTTTTAACTTTGGACAACCCGATAAGGAAAAATGAAATCTTGAAGTTTTGACACGCATATCCCAGCTTACTTGTGACACTGAATTTCTCTTCTTTCTTCATTGTTTGCTAGACATGTATGTTTCATTATTAATGAGTTGTTCATTCATAATCTTTGACCATTTTTCTATAATATTTCTTATCCTTTCCTTATTTATTTTTAGGAGCTCTTTATATATGTTTTGCTTAATGCATTGTCTTTTTAATTGAGGCATGTTTTACATATAGTAAAAGATACAGATCTTAAGTGTAGAGTTTGAAGCATTCTAATAGATGAGTACATTCATGTAGTCATCATCCAAATCAAGATATAAAACAACTCCATTACTCCTGAAAGTTCCCTTGGGCCCCTTTCCAGCCAATCTCCCCAAGGGCAGCCTTTGTTCTGATTTCTATCACTGACGATCAGATTTGTCTCTTCCTGGACTTCATATAATGGGAGCACAGATAAACTTTTATGTCTGGCTTCTCTTGCTCAATGTACTGTTTTTGAGGTTCATCCACAAGGTTACGCATATATGTAGTTGCTTCCTTCAGTTGCTGAGCAGTGTTCCATTGTGTGGATATACAGCTAACTCATTGCAGATTAAAACTATTTGAAAAATCGCATCAGTCCTGAACATTTATAGACTTGTTTTCTTGTCATCATTCCCTAAACAATACAATGTAACAATTACTTACATAACATTTACGTATAATCTGGAGATGATTTCAAGTATAGGGAGGGTGTACACAGGTTATATGCAATGTCATGCCATTTTATGAAGGAACTTAAGCCATCTACACAGTTTGATATGGGGTGGTCCTGACACCAATACTGATGGCTGACAACACCAGGCATTGGTGGTCCATCCCTTACTGATGGACACGAGGGTGGTTTCCATTTGAGCTATTATGAATAAAGCTGCGAGGACCCGTCAGGCAAGTCTTTGTGTGGACATATGCTTTTATTTCTCTTAGGTAAATACCTGGGGGCTGAGCGACTGGGTCATAGTGTAGCTATATTTTTGAGCCTGTTTAGAAACTGCTAAGCAGTTCTCCATGGCGATTGCATCTGGCGTGCTTTAAATATGCTGTGTACATTCACCTTGTCTGATACACATGTTTTAACATTGCTTAGGTGTCCTTTGTCATAGAGATGTTTACATTTTCATGAAGTTGCCTCAGTGGTTTCCTTGTGGGTCCTAGGGCTTGTGTATTGCACAAGAAGTTTAAAAAATTTAAAAAATATTCAAAATATGTTCTTCTAGTTTGTTTTATACATATTGCTCTTTATTCTATCTAGAATTTAACTTTTTGTGTGGTGTGAGAGAGACCTTAATCCTAACCCCAACCACACAAGGTGGGCACGGTTATCCCTCTTTGTAAATAAGGAAACTGAGACCCAAATAAGTCAGATGACTAATGCAAACCACACCACCAGCAGAGAGTGGGGCCGAGGCTCAAAAGCACGGTGTTGAATTTAAAATTGCCTTCTCCCCCGGGACTGCCCCTTCCCACCCCAACCTGCACCCTTCACATCCATTCTCTAAGAAAAGGGGAAAATAGCAATATGTATTTACACACACACACACACACACACACACACACACACACACACACACACACAAATAACACATACATAAAGAAATACAGGAAGAATAAATGAGAAACCAGTTGAGGAGGGTGGGAGAGGATTGAAATGGGAATGAAACTTCTCAGAAGACGATTTTTAATACTGTTTTTTTGTTTGGGATCATTTGCACATGATTTACACGTTCAAAAAGTCAAACCAAATTAAATGAAAAATAGGAAAGAGGAAAACCTCCAAATTGTGCACTGACAGGAACAAATAAACCTAACTGTAAATCAGAGAGCCTAACCACAGAGCAACAAATTCTTGTTTAAATCATTTTGAAAAAAAAAAAAAAAAATACCCTGCCTGTACATCTGTGATGGGACGTATTCCAAGAACAAGCAAAACTGTGAAGAAATCTTAAGCTTAGTAGTTTTATCTCTAGTAGTTATAATAATGTGGCAGTTCTGAAAATAGTATATATGTTGTTAAATAAGACAAATAGTAAATATATTAGAAACCAAGATTTTCTAAGAGAAGACACGGAAATACTAAATTTTTTAAAAATAATGTGAACATATGAGATATTCGATACCCAATAAAATGTATTAATTATTATTATTAGTCAATTAAAAACATGATGAAAGTCAAATTCTCATCAAAAAGAAAAAGACCCTGTATATTAAGCCTTTTAGCACCAACTTTCAGATCATAGAATTTCCAGGAGACAGGGGAACGGGTTGAAGGACAGCAATACAAAATAATCAGGCAAATCCACAGTGCAGGCCATTCTATGTAACTGTAAGACTATCAAGTTTGACTCTTTAAAAGGCCAAGGTTATAGGAAAAAAAATTGGAGACCATGTTAGCATGAAAGAAGCCCAAATGCATAAGTAGGACCCTAATAGAAACAAAAGACACAACAAAAACAATCAACCAACCAGTCAATCAAGCAAACAAAAACCTATGAAGACATATTTAAGAGAACTGAGAAATGTGAGCATGAGCTGGAGGTAGATGCGCTGTGGGACCACGGATCCCGCTGTCAGGTGTGAGCATCCTAAAGAGCTGAAGATGAAGTGGCGTGTGGTCTACAATCTATCTTCAGATGGCTTAAATACTTGTAGAGTGGGATAAAGCAAGTATGGCAGTATATTAAAATTGTCCATCAGGGCCTGGGTTAGGACGAGGCCAGTGAGATGCCTTTGGCCAGCCTTGTAGGAGACGACCACTCCCAGGGGTCCAGCATGCACCTGCAGACAGAGAGTAAGGGACTCCTTCCATGCTGGGCTGAAGGTACCTGTCTGCTCTCACCCTGGTCCTGGCCCTGTTCCTCAATCTAAATAGTGGGAAAATAAGTGTTCATTATATTTTTCTTTCAACTTTTCTGTATGTTTAATGATGAGATGATCCAAGTGTCCGCCACTAGATAGATAAACAAGTGTGGTCTATCCATACATTGGACTATTATTCAACCATTAAAAAGGAGCTCAATGCTGATGCATGTGACATGTGAATAAAGCTTGAAAGCATTATATTAAGTACAAAAACCCAGACACAAAAGGCCATATACTGTGTGGTTCTTTTCCAGAATAGGCAAGTCCACAGAGACAGAAAGCAGATTAGAGGTTATTAGGGGACTGGGGTGGAGAAGGGAATGGGGAGTGATCCCTTAATGGGTATGAGGTGTTTTTATGGGGTGACAAAAAAGTTTTGAAGCTAGAAAGAGCTTGTGGTTGCACAACACTGTGCGTGCACGAAATGCCACTAAATTGTACACTATAAAACGGTTAATTATATGTTATGCACATTTCACCTTAATTAAAAAAAAATGATGGCAATAAAATTCAGGAACAAAGTGGTCAGAAGTCAGGTCTAAAAATAATATATTTTCAAAAGTTACCAAGAACTCGACACGCATGCAATGAGAGATCTCATAGAATTCTAACCTGTGATCAGAAGGCAAAAGCAAGTGACAAGAGGGTCAGGTGATATGGCCTCGTCCCATGACCCTGGTGCATTCTAGTCGCCTTTCCTGAACCTCAGGCTCCCCACTGTCAAACAGCCTCTAGGTCTGCCCTGGCTGAGCTGGCTCCAAGCAGGCTGGGCTCCCTTTCACCTCTCAGCACACGTGGACCCAGGAAATGTTCTCTCATTCTGAGAACTCACCAGCACCAACCCTGACCCGGAGCAAGTTCTTTGTGTCGCTGCAGGGGTGCCAAGCGGCCCTCGGGGAGGGTTGATGCAACAGCTCCTGGGACTTCTCCTGCGGGTGGCGCCTACCCCGGGCTCCTCCAGGGCCTGAGCGCTGTGGCCCTGGTGACTGCAGCAGGGGAAGGGGAGCCATGTGCTTGGGTTCGTGGGATAAAATGATAGACCGCTGTTTGCTGAGAACTTTCTATATGCCTGTCACCTGTGCTAGAGTCTATGCATGTGCTTAATGGCCCTCAGAGGTGACCACTGTCCTGTACCCATGTCACCAGGAGGAGGTGGAGGGTCAGGCAGGTTGGGTGGGCTCCCTGAGGCATGCCCAGCTGATTGTGGTGAGGCTGGGATCCCAGAGTCCAACGGTGAGCTCCAGTGAGGGGCAGGAATCCCCCTCCCCCTTGAGCAGTGGTTACACTGAGAAAGGAGACAGAAGTTTCCAGAAGGACACTTGAGGTAACCTGGCTGCTCACAGCCAGAAGCATAAATAGTTCTCTGAGGAACTCCAGGGAAGGGACACATGTGGACAGAATTCTCTGGAAGCCCTCATGTTCCAGGGCAGGACAGGCACTGGAGCTTCCCCAGACAGGGAGAGGCTGGGCTGGGACCTAGCTGAGGAGACAGGAAGTCATGGTCTCGTTGTTTTCGCGTGTCTCTGAGGGCCAGCGTTTGGCTCTGTCCCCTGGGGGCCACTGGGTGGGGGTTGGCTCTCTTTGCGTACTCAACGGTAGATCCACCTAGAAGACGGCCAGGTTTCCAGACACCCTGGCCTCTAACTCACCAGGTGTGAACCACTCACTTCCTCCTCAGAGAGAACCAGACAGAGCCAAACTGGTTCAAACCAGCTCCTGCTGGCCTCCGGCCACCTCCTGCCCTGCCAGTGTGCTCTGGCTCCTGGCCGGGACCCTTCTGACTGGCAGGTGCCTCTGGAGGTGAAATTTCTTCCTGGGGCCAGGCACTGGTGGGACTCTAGGTCCTGGGATGGTCATGAGGGTTCCAAAGTCCTGGGGAGGGGGACTTTAAAGTGGGGCAGGGACTGGGGGCTCCCAGGAGAGAGGGAGGAGGCCTGGCTGGGGCTGAGGGTTCCACTGGGATTGATCCTCCTGCCTTCCATCTCTGGGTGCAGCAGGCTATGGCTGGTCAAGAGAAAGATTTGTCATTCTTGGTAGATTTCTGAGGAGAAGGCTTGGTTCCCATGATGCCCTCTAGGTTTGGGATCTAGACTACTTTATAGGGATCCAGTCCTTACTCAGGATCTTAGGTATGAGGGTGGGTGAGGAGGGCCTTGCCAGGGCCTCTGAAGCCAGAGGTAAAGCAGAGGGCTTTCTGGTGTAGTGGGACCCCTGGCCTCCAGCCTGAGGGGAAGTACGGGCCTTAGGCTGGCCCTGAATTGAGGTGGTGGGCCTACGAAGTATCTTCTCCACCTGGAGGTAATCAGGAGCCCTCACCTGCCTGGCTTCTGCCTTTATCCCATTCTCTCATCCATCCACCCACTCATCCTTGCATCCATCTACCCATCTATCCACCCATCCACCCATCTATCCACCCATCCACCCATCCACCCATCCTTGCATCCATCCACCCATCCTTGCATCCATCCAGCCATCCAGCCATCCAGCCATCCACCCATCCACCCTTCCACTCACCCACCCATACATTCACCCACCTACTCATCTATCCATCCATCCACCCACCTATCCATCTATCCTTCCTTCCGTCCTTCCTCCCACCCATGCACCCATCCATTTATTCATCCACCCATCTACCCATCCACTTGCATGTACTCTAAGGAATGAAGACCTTGTCTCATAACAATTGAGTATCCAAGGACTCAGCTGCTCACCCACCTACCTGCCCACCCACCCACCCACCCACCTACCCATCTACTCATCCATCCATCCACCCATCTACCCATGTACTCACCCATCCGTCCACCCATCTACCCATGGAGTCCCATCTGTGTGCCTGGCTCTGAGCTACACTTTGGGAACAAGAAGTAAATTAAGACATGGCCCTCACAGATTGGAAGGGAGACAAATGGTTTTGACGGAGAGATGTGCACAGTAGGTGGCTTCATGGCCAACCCCGTGGAGGGGCTGGGGGTGAGCATTGCCCCGGGGGCTGAGGGGAGTCCGCACAGAAGAGAACCTGTGTAAGCAGAGTCCTGAGGGAGGAGCAGGCAGAAAGGTCAGGACAAGCTTTATGGGCACAGGACCCTGCGGGTACCAGGCGTGGAGGCATCAAGGGGCTAAGGCTGTGGTGCGCCTGGCAAGCCATCTGGAGGGTGGGCCAGGTCCGCCGGGCAAGTGGAAGCAGAGGATGTGGAGAGGGCCGGCCTTGAGCGTGCGCTGAGGGATGAAGAACTCTCCAGGGGCTCTGTCATGGTCACCTGGCCCAGGCCCTGGCATCTGCCTCCTGCTGCCCACCTGAACTGCTACCACCGGAGGCTGGAGTCGAGTCCATTCTGAGACAACAGGAAGAGGGCAGGGGATAGCTGCTGGGCCACTCGGAGCTGACCCTCATGGCCAGCAGCCTGTGGAACCCCCAAGCAGGCCAGGCTTTCTGGGGGAAGGGTCTGGCCTGGGTGCATTTCTCTTCTCTTCTCCCCCTCGCCCGCCATGAGCAAGTGGGTTCTTCCCAGGGGCTTCATTGTCTCTGCTGGAAACCGGAGGAGGAAGCCTGGTCTCCGCGCCCTTGCCAGGAGGGGATGGGTTTCCCTCCCTCCATCAAGGCCCCATTGTCACCGCTGCCCAACTTCTTGGCTCGGCGCCTCAGCACCTTGTTATCGCAGGCTCTGTGCTGTCACCTCTCATTACAAAACCTTCAGAAATTCTCCGAATCGCCTCGCCGTTAGGTTAGCACGCTCACCACAAGGCACAGCAGGAACCTCTGGGCCTGGACCACACTCTGGCACTCCGAGCCCAGCCAGGGCCCCTTCCCCCACCTCCCCCAGCCCAAGCGGTTCAGCCTGCTTCCTTTTCTCTTTCTTTTTCTTCTAAATTTTAGAAACCAAAGCGATGCACAGTGAGTCCCAGGGGGCAGAGGAGGAGAAGCTCTGAGGCTGCTCCCAGGGGCTGGGGGACAAGCTGGCTGGGGTGGGGGCTGTTTGGAAGATGCTGGAGGAGGGGGGGGGCTGCACCAGCAGCTCAGCGGACCCCTTCTTACCATTGGCTCCAGGCCTTCTAGAAAACAGGCCTTGGCTCTAGTCACAGGCCTCTCAGGAGGGGGGGTCGGTGCAGGGGCACACACCAGCACGTGTGTACGTGAGCCAGGAAGAGACAGAAACCCAGATGACACACCCAGAGAAGAATTCATATGAGAGCAAAACAAGATAATTAGTGTGGATTCTTCCTGTCCTCCTGAGTCCCAGTGCCTGTCCTAGGAACTGCTGCATAGTAACTGCCCAGGGAATGTTTAGAGAACAAATAAATAAGCCAGAGATGGATGAGGATCCGGGAGAGCAGCAGGGATGTGGAAAGAGAACTGGGACTGGCTCCTTCCTCCCCCAAGGGTCTGGCTGGCGAAGCTTCTCCACACAGCAGGCCACAGTTCTGAGGAGGCCGGGTCTCCACATAGGAAAGGCCGAGTGGACTCCCTGCATTCTGGGGTCAGCAGCATGCTCCCCCCCTGTGTGTAGAAGGCAAGGCAGCTGACATTGGGCTCCCACACACCCCCTTCCAGCCCATGGACCCAGCCCAGGCCTGCTGGGCTCCATGCCTGGGGAGCAGCCCCTCAGGGAGCCCAGCCACTCACTTCTAGAGGGTGCAGGGGGACATCTCTGCCTCCATGAGCAGGGCAGCCGCTGGGGAGAGCAAAGTTCCCTCTTGTACAGCTTTAGCTTTTGAAACACAAGTGCTCCTCTACCATGGAGAGTCTTTGGATACTTCAAGAGAAATCAGTACAGTTGGGTGTCTGCTTATCTGGCTGAGATTTAATGATCACAACTGTACAGCGGCTCCTTACAGTTTACAAATCACTCTTACATGCAGTATCATATCTGAGTATCCCATGAACCCCGTGGAGGAGGCGTGCACACCCCTACATTGCAGATGACAAGAGGAGAGACTGGCATAAGGCCACACAGTAGGGCAGGTGGGGATCCCAAGCCCCACGCTGAGATGAGCCAGCCCAAGGGGCCCTTGGGTAAGAGGAGAAGGAGCCAGAAGGTTATCCCAGGGCTGGGATAGTGACATCCAAGTGTGGATGGGGACAGCGGAAGCCGGTGTGAGCCGGGGCCTGGTTCTTACTGTCTTATATGTCCCAGAAAAGGTACTTTGAGGTGTGCACAGCTGCAAGGGGCTCAGAAATGTTCACCGCAGGGGAGACAGACGGGCCCAGCAAACGAGGGAGGACAGCATAGAGGCCGATGGTTAGCTTAGCCTTTTCCGTTCTCCTGGGGACATTTCTGACTCCTTTGTGGTTAAAATCATTTCTGAGAAAATATAATTTTTTCCTCCCAGTCCAACAAAAAAATTGTGAGATTCAGATATGCTCTGTTTCCCTTATTAATTTGTTCTTAAAACTTATACTCTAAATGGAAGAACTCTCCAAAAAAGCCATGGGGTGATTGTGGATGAGGTTCCCGACAAATGTCCCAAAGGGGCCTAAATCAAAGCAGTGACCAACAGAGTGTCACAGAGGAGGTGACAGCCGTCAACTTCCATGGTAATGTAAAATGTAAAACTTCTCATAAATGTTTTCTTCACACCGTGATTACTAAAGGGGACCCCATTGCCATTTTAGCTTGAGATAAAAGACTACTTTTAATAACCAGTAATTAAAATTCTATTTAAGAAACTTTTTAAAAAGATGTTGCAATTTAGAAGTGTTTTCAAAGGCATTTAGAAACAACAACTACTAACAAAATATAGGAGCAGGTGCACCTTTTCTCGTAGACATCCTCCCATAGCAAACTGAAACCTTTTCGTCCATTCTGCTGCCTCTGGGGCTGTGTCCAGGGCAGGGGAGAGAGAGGCAAGGGAGCAACGGCAGTGACCTGCACCAGGCAGCGGCCCACGGTCAGTGTCCACCTCGCTCCTGTGTCACCTGGCAGGGAGGGTTGCTATCTTCACTTTGAGACAGGAGCCCAGGGTTCTCAGAGGTGCAGGATCCTGCCCAAGGCCTCTACAACTGGAGTGCAGCCCCATGTCACAATAACCAACACTTTCAACTAAACTAGTACCCTTTCTGATCCCCACAGAAAGAGTGGAACAAACATGGAAAGGCAGAGACAACAGGATATTGGGCATTCATTAAGTGCAACAAAAGCAAAAATTGTCAGAAATAGGACTAGCTATACTGCTGTACTTTTTATTCTTTTTTTTTTTTTTTTTGTGGTACTGAAGATGAGTTAACCGGTGGCATTTTCTTTTTTGTTGTTGTTATTGCTGTTGTTTTTGAAACAGGGTCTCCCTAAGTTATCACACACTGACCTTGAACCTGTGATCTTTCTGTCCCAGTCTCCCAAGTACTGGGATTACAGGCACGTGCCACAGAGCCTGGCTGTTTTTCACTCTGATAAACAGAAAGGTCAAGGGTGGGGCTGAGGCAGATGAGGCGTGGGCATTGGACTGAGGGTCAGTGACTGGGCAGGGGCCAGTTCCTACCCCACGGCCATGCTATGCCCCTCCTCCTCTGTGCTGGGTCCCTTATTTCTGTCCTCCTGTCATCTAGGAAAGGGAACATGTGTTACTTGGCAAGCCCACCTCTGTGCTAGGTCTTTACAATAGCTCAGCAAGTTCTAGGCCTATTTGACAGATTTCAGGGGGTGAATTTGTTCAGTGACAGGCAATAGGGGCCAGAGTTCAGGGTGTGACCTCTAGAATCCAGATTTTTGTACTTACTAGACTAAAGGAAAGGGGACTTGGCTTGGTGTGTGTGTGTGTGTGTGTGTGTGTGTGTGTGTGTGTGTGTGTGTGTGCATGTGAGCAGTACTGGGGATTGAACCCAGGGACATTCTACCTCCCAGCTATATCCCCAGTCTTTTTTATGTTTTTTTTTGTTTTGTTTTGAAACAGTCTTTCTAGGTTGCTAAGAGTCTTGCTATGTTGCTGAGCTGATTCATTAGGTTGATCATAACTGTTGCTTCTCCATGGAGACATGTATCAATTTCTCACATTCATACCTTAAATATATATGGTTTCTATTTGTCAACTACACCTCAATATAATCCCAATACTTGGGAGGCTGAGACAGGAAGATCACAGGTTTGAGGCTAGCCTCAACAAAGCTGGAAAAGTGGACTTTTTAAAGTAATTGTGGTGGCGATCGTACAATATTGTGACTATAGTAAATGTCAACTGAATTGTTCACTTTTATTTTATGTGAATTTCAGCTTAACAAAGTTTTTTTTTAAAAAAGAGGGGAGGAAAAGGAGATATGGCAGGGCGCTAGCCCCAGTCAACCGGCCCTTCACTCCTTCAGGGGCTGAGATGCGAGGCCTCTGTCTCCACCTCCCAAGTACTGGGATTATATCGAGGTGTGATTGACAAATACAAATGCTACATATTTAAGGTAGGATGTGAGAATTTGATACATGTCCTCATGGAGAAGCAGTGCTAGGTTCCTGCCTTGGATGACCGAGCTGTAACCCCAAGACAAGCCACTTTTCTGCGGGCCTCGGTTTGCTTCACTGTAAGATGTTACTTGTACAAGGTGGTCGTTAAGACTCAGGTGAGTTAGACGTGGAAGCAGACTATGTCCAGTATTAGTTGGTGTTTTCATACGTGCTGCTCACTCGGTGTGTTGTTTAGTCCCTGTGTGTGAGGGATTTAAAGTCTAGAACCTGACTTTAAATATTTGGAGACCAGATCAAGGAAAAGATGGAGGCTCAGGATAGAAGGGTGGGTGGGGAGGGAGCTGAAATATATTGATGCCTACTGTATGCCACCTGGTGAGCTGAAATATGTTGATGCCTACTGTATGCCACCTGGTGAGCTGAAATATGTTGATGCCTACTGTATGCCACCTGGTGAGCTGACATGTATTGATGCCTGCTGTATGCCATCTGGTGAGCTGAAATATATTGATGCCTGCTGTATGCTGCCTGGTGAGCTGACATGTATTGATGCCAACTGCATACTGTCTGATGACGGGCATGGCAGGGGTGCACTCCAGGTATCGGCCTATGACGAGGACAGCCACTGTAGTGTGCAATGGGTCATCTGTGCTCATTGACCTCCCTGCTATGGGCAAGGCCCTCTTGTGTGTCCCTGGGTATTTGGGGGCCCCGGTGGCAGTCACTCGTGTTGTCCGCCCACCTTCCTCCCCTGCCCTGGCCCCACGTCTGCACCACTGTCCCTGCCAGCATGGCTAAGGTGCGCTTCTCTCTGCCTCATGCGGCAGCCGTGCTTCTGCACAGTCTTACAGAGCCTTTACTCTCGACTCTCAATCTTCTACATCCCAGAGCTCAGCCAGTCCCAGGCCTCACACCACCTCCCTTCCTCCTCTCTCCCCAAGGACCAGGAACCCTATCCCATATCTTTTCTCCTTCTTTTGTGAATCAAAAGCATCTAGGCCTGTCAAAGGGTATCAGAGACAATGGAAATGTGATGAGCTATCATCTGTCCTACAAGAGTCTGGGCTCCAGCTCAGTGGCCCCTAAATGCCATGTTAACAGTCTTAGAAAAACACTGAGATAGGTCTTAGTAACTTATTTTACAAGAGACCGAGGTTCAGAGAGGACACGCTTGGCCCAAGAATATTCAACAAGTAAGTGGCGGATCTAGGATTCAGATGCAGGGCAGGTTGGTATCACTGGCTTCCAGCAGCTAAGGAGGTGAGGTCTGGGGAGGGTGGGGAGGCTGCTGTTCCCCCACCCCTGGGCACCAGCCCATGTTCCCAGGCCTGCTTTCCAAGCCCCATGCCCACCCTGAGTTTAATTATGCCTGCTGTGAGAAAGTCAGGGAACGACCCTCCCAGAAACCCAGCTCCCTCACAGTCAGGGGGCTTCATCATGAGGGAACCCCGTGGTGGAGGGGAGCCCATGTTTCATGGGCTTCATGATTAAAGCTGGCTTCAGCTGGGTTTGCAGGAGAACTTCCTCCCACCCTTCCTTTCCACTCATCCCTTCTTTCTTATTATTTTTGAAAATTTTAAGTGCAAAATGCCCTGGAGAGCCCACATCCTGCCCTCCTTCTCTGTCCTTGGTGTCTCCGATTCCCGAAGTCACGCACCACACCAGCCGGTTTAGCATAAGAAATTAAATTAATTTTCATGCTCCAACTCCAGATGTAAATGCCTTTATTAATAATTTAAAGCACATTTATTTATGCAGTTTGATATTTTTCAGGTTCAGGGAAGCAATTAAGTTTTGCTCAAGTCGCTGATCAGCAGACAGTGTCACAAGATGGCTCTTCTTCCCCTCCTCCCCTCCGGAGCTGTCAGGGAGAGCCATGTGGCAGGGACTGGAGGCCACTCCGCCTCTGGCCTCTGGGCCACTTTCTGCCTCTGTGAGGCCCCTGCTCTGGAGATGGAAGAAGGCCACTGTGTTTGCTCCCGTCCATCTCCAGAGCGGCCCATTTCCTTCTCAGAATTGTCCTGGCTTATTAAACGAGAGACCTGCATGGGTTCTAGCCACCCAAAGCTCTGCCACTCAGCTAGTGCTTGGGGAGACTGTCGTCACTGCAACCTTTACCTTGGTAGCAGTGGTCATCTACTGAGGGCTGGGCTGGGCTACCTGCTGAGGAGGAGCTGTGCGTGGACTTGGACAGCCGCCCACTTTTGTTCTCCGCCCTCTCCTTATCTGAGCAATGAGAAAGTGATACGGACTTTCACGTGCTGCTTGGAAGACCTAGCCGGGATATCTATGTGAAAGCATTTAGCTGACGCACTGCCCCCTTTAGTCTCGTCTTCCTATCTTACCTCTACTTCGAGCAGTGCAGTAAAAGCGTCCCACACTTGTGAATTGCTTGGTGCCATTCAGAACCCCTTCCATAGGTGAGGCCACCCTCTGGAGACTTTGGGTGGGTGGGCCAGCCTCTATGAGCTCCACTTTCTTCCTGTGGGGAACAGGGAAACTAAGACCATGTTAATCCATGCCCCTCTTCCTTCTAGAAGAGCTTTCTGAAGCTGGGCATAGTGGCCCATGCCTGTAATCCCAGTACTTTTTGAAGGTGAGACAGGAGGATCTCAGTTTGAGGTCAATCTCAGCAACTTAGCAAGACCTTGCTTCCAAACAACAACAACGGGCTGGGGATGTATACTGAAGGTAGAACATCCTTGGATTCATCCCCAGTATTAAAAAAAAATCAGCCCTCCAAGAGAAGGACCAGGTTCAGGAGGGTACTGGTGGGATATCCAGGCATTGGTTTCTAAGGAAGGCCAACCTGAGCTTACTTTATAAATGTTGGGGCTGAAAACTGGTATGCCTTAAGGCAGTCTCTGATGGAACTTTAGCCCTACTGGGGGCTTTTTTCTGTAGGAGACATAAAGTGGGCGGGGGGGGGGGTAGAGGGAGGATGGGGGAGGGGCATGGAGAAGATACAGAGGCTGGGAGAGTGAGAGCCTTCCAGCCCACACCTGGGGTGGTTCCCCACTGGGGCGGTGGACCAGGGAAGGCTGGCTCAGAGTCAGTGTGGCAGGCTGACTCTCCCCGGGGTACGCCCATTGTCCTGTCTCCACCTGACCCAGACCTTACATGTGTGCGAACCCCACCCAGGCCACCTAAGGCCTCCCAAACTCAACTCAGCTGTCTCAAGTGGATGCCCCACAAGGTCCTCTCGACCCTGGTTCAGACTGAAACAGGGGGCGCAGGGCTTCCCATGCAGGGGAAGAAAGGTGGACCCCACAGTTTCCATGTGAAAGTTGGGGTGGGGAGAAAGGGTACTGTGATTGCTACTTCCCTGTGTCTGGCAGCGCAGGCTGGTGTCACAGCATACTATAGCCTGGGAGGCTTAAAAGCCGAGCACCTGTTCCTCTCAGTGTTGGAGGCTGGAAGTTAAGACCAGCTGCCACATGGCTGAGTTCTGGGGGCCCTCCTCCTGCTGAGGTTCTCACATGGCCTTCCAGGAAAGTGACTTAGAAGGACACTAGTCCTCTCCTGGGGTCCCACCCTCATGACCTCGTCTAGACCCAGTGACCTCCCCAGCCCTGGCCTTCCAATCCTGCCCGTTGGGGGAACAGAATTTCAACACTGTGGCCTAGGGGAGACAGGGGAGACGGGAACCTGCAGCCCATCATGTGAGGTTTGTTGAGGTGTGGTGCTCAGTACCTGTTAGCTCTGAAGGGCTTTCTCGTCCTCCAGTACAGACAGAATGACCTTGAACACCGCCCCCCCCCCCCCCCCCCCCCCCC
>PVLC010000027.1:145279-367122 GCA_004027655.1 Graphiurus murinus | reverse complement strand
TTTGGCTTCCATCCACCACGGGCTGGTTTTGCAGAGCCCAGACACCCCAGCCCTCTGCCTGCCTGGAATAGCAGTCGCCAAAGTGTTGACACACTGTGACATCCTTCGGCTCAAGGAAGCTGCCTACTGATGGCGGCCTGGGACATGTGCTGAGATTCCCTCATCTCATGACTGTCACTCCTCGGCCCCTCAGGCAGGCACAAGGAGCGCTCCCAGCCAGCTGGGTGGGCTCCAGGGAGCAGTCCATCCCTCTGACAGGGCGAGAGACTGATTGCGGAGCGGCTGAGCCAGGGCCCCAAACCTTGGCTGGGACCCACAGACGGGTGCAGCAATCCCTTCCAAGCGCTCTGTCTCGCCCCGCGTTCCAGGCTGGGCGCATGGAAACATAAGGTGACAGGGCTGATGGGTTGGGAGAGTTATTGTTCAGCCCATGAAGCTCAGTGACTGTCTCATTGTCTGTATGGGGAAACTGAGGCCCAGGGAGAAGGGCACGGTACAAAGGCTAGACCAGAACTCGGATCTTTTTTCAACAAAATGCCTGCAGACTGGGCACTGTGGTGGAAATGGAGGTAGCAGCATTTTTTTTTTTTTCCTTAAGGATGTGTATGTTCACCATAAAAACGAATCAAGCAGTGCCTCAAAGTACAGACACCTTATCAACAGGTGAACGCCTTCCCAATGTGCCTTTAGAAATATCTCCAAATGGTCAGATAAATACAGTGGATTTTTTTTTTTTATAAATGGAAATTTAAAAGGAAAAAAGGAGAGACACAGAAATTAGTCCTCACTGGATGTTGTCAGAACTGTGTATGGCATGAGGAACTGTAGCAACCATCTTGCAACTATGAGGAAGATAGCCCAAGGCCTGCAACAGAGTAGGAAGATGAAGTGAATCTGGGTTTTGGTGATACAGAATAGCCTCTGGCCCTGAGGTACAGATCATCATCATGTGTGACGACTCTGGTGTTCACCCGTATGGTTTTCCTATATATCTACACTCTGGATTCTCAAGACTCAAACTCAGTTATAACAAAGCAAATAAGAGGAATATAGCAGCAAAGTTTAGGCTTTGGGGTCAAACAAAGTTATATTTAAATTGTAGCTACAGTTACTTAATCCCTTGTAACCCAGTTTTTTCATCTCTGCAATGGGAATGATACTTCTGCTCCCAGAGCTGTGCTGAGCATCGCCACCGATTCCTATGTAAAGTTTCTGCCACGATGCCCCCACAGGAGAGACCCAGAAAATATTGTCAAATATACGATTGAGTCTGAGGGAATGCTAAGCACCCCGCTGGAGAGTCTCAAGCGCACAGATGACTGGGCTGACGTAGCTATAGCCTTCCGGCTCTGAGACGCAGTGGGCAGAACTGCCATGAGAGAGTTCTTTGACTTCTTTGAGCTTCAATGTCTTCAGCTGTTTTTCAGCGGTTGAAACGAGACAAGAACATTTGAAGATTAAGAAGGAGAATACCCAAAGCCCTGGCTGGCAACATGGGCAGCTCTCAATAGACACTGTTTCCCTCTTCCTGCTCCCCCCCTCCCCGCCACAGCACCGAGGTACCGACACGTGCTCCACAGACACACACGTGCCCACAGTCCCCAGGAACACACACACATGCAAATGCACCACATGTGCATGCACACACACACACACGCACGCACGCACGCACGCACACACACGCACACACACACACACACACACACGCACACAGATGCGCAGCTCCCTTGTCCCAGGATCCTCCAGGGAGTTTTCGGGGCAGCAAGCCGGTGTCTTCAAGGCCTGCGCACACATGGCTTGTCTTGAGCTCTTGATTTCTATTTTTCTTGATTTGTTTCCCAAATGCACAATCTTCAAACACAGAGCACTGTTGCCTAAAGGAAAATTATTTCTGGGGAAAAATCCTTTAAATGTAATTATGACTTAGATACCCATCTAGTAAATAATTAGACACGCGCTGCTTTGAATGTGAAATGCCACATTTTTGCAGAGGGGACAGCAAGATTCCGGTAGTGAGAGGAAGTCGGGCAGAGACAGGAAAGGAACAAGCACATGTTTCCTCCTCATTGACCTGGTGTGGCTGGGCTGGGAGGGCCTACTGGACCGGCTCTGGCTGGGATGCAGGTGTGGGGACGGTGAGGGTGGGCCAGGCGGGCCTCTCCAGCACTGCCTTAGCATCCTCACTGGTGTCCCAGCTCCATTCTTTCCTCTTCTGACCTGTTCTGTGTGACATCACTGTCAGTTTGTCCCTGAAATGTAGCTCTTGTCTGCCACCACGCTGCTCAAAGTCCTCCTTTCTCAGCCTGCCTGCTTAGCTTCCCTGTGGCAGGAAACACTTCTCCTGCAGTACTTCCCAGCACCCAGCGGGCAATACTAGACACCATTAGGTTCAGCCTGCAGTTACAGAGCAATGGCCCCATCTTCTTAAAGCCTGGAAGACCTTGCTCAGTGCACAGCCTGAACCACTCTCCAGACTTACCTTGCACTCCTCTTCACAACCTGTCCGTCCTTTCTCCTCCCAATTTCTCTTTCTGTTTCATCTACCTTGACTTCTTGGGCTGAATCCTGAGCCCTACTGGCCCATATTTGACCTTTTGAACCTTGCCATTCCTCCTAGCAGGAAGTTTGAATTTTTTGCGTGGCCAGACATTCATTCCTTTATTCACCAAACACTTGGGGCCATTTACTAGAGCAGGTGCTGGGCTGTGCTCAAGGAGGCAAGAGCAATGTTTCCTAGCTGGACGATGAGGCCCTCAGACTATTCACTAGGAACTCAGTGTGTCTCACCCTGCCTGCTTAGCTTCTGTGTGTGTGTGTGTGTGTGTGTGTGTGTGTGTGTGTGTGTGTGTGCACATGTGCACAATGTTGGGGGTGGGGCATAAAGCTGCACAGGGGAATAAAACGGTCGTCCTTGAACTCTGGCAGCTAACCAGAGGTCAGCCAATCATATTTTACCCTTAATTGATTTATCAGATTAGCTTTAATGGACCAGGGAGGAAGTAGAAGCAGCCAGGAAGCGATTACAATGGAGGAGATTGTACTCAGGGATTCCATTTGATCTTCAAGCAGCCAGGGAGGGAGGGAGGGGGTGCCCCTGTTGTTCTCCAGCCAAGGCAGCAAGCAGGCTCAGCAGGGTGCTGACTTTCCTTGGGTCACCTGGCCACTGTGTGTCTCTGTGTGTCTCAGCAAGCCTCTGGACTTTCTCAGGCTCACTCCTGAGGCCACCAGGTCCAGGGCAGGAAGGGTGATAGGCACCTGTGGCTAGCATCTCCTCCTGAGGGGGTGTGCAGCTGTGGATCCCTCCCACAGACTGAAGAAAGCTGCTCCTGTGCGTGCTCCAGAGGCCCCTTCCTTCCCCTGCGCCCCATCTTCCAGGTCCCTCTTTGCCCAGCCTCCAGGGGTGGAGGGAGCAGCCCAGTTTTCATCTGGACTCACATCTTCTTGGGCAGCCTAGAAAAAGGACATTGATTTATGATCAAAAAGGCGAAGGAGGATGCTGGGGGAAGATGCAGGGTGCAGGGGTGGGTGGACAATAAGAGATAGTGCCAGAAAGAGAAAAAAAGAATCCCTATGCCTTAAAAAAATAAAAAAGAAGAAGAAGAAGAAAAAGAAAACACTCTGATGCTTCAGTAGGCGTGGGCTGAAAATCTTTCATGTAAAACCGAAATGGAATCGTGAATGAGGAGAAATCATCTTGGGACTTGGGTGTGCCTTAAAGGACTGAATTAAATTAAAAACATATTGATTCCCCCTGCTATGAGCAGACCTGGCACCCGGGGAGGAGGGGTGGCAGCCCAGTAAGCAGCTAGAGTCCCCGTCCCAGCCACCAGCGTCCCTCTGCCACATCCTGCGTTACCTCCGAGTCCTGACAATTTCATAATTGGCCCAATGGGTTATGATTCAAAACCAGAAAAGCCAATTAGCAGGAGTTTCTTCTGACCTCCAGTTTGGGGTGGCAGGAGACGAGGTAATGACTTGAGACAGGGGAAAGGAAAAAAAACTAAACTAAAAATAAAAATAGAAAATATCAAGAGCAAAGACCTAAATCTTTTTGGCTCCCTGATTAATAACCCTGTCATGAGGATCACAAGCTCTAAACAGCGATGCTGGTCGCAGCTGAATTTTTTATACTTTCTATTAATCTTTAATGATAGCTTGGTCACCTAGTCTCTTTTATCTTGTCAGATAAATGTATGGTTAACAGGATAATGAGATTTCTAAAGCCCCATTCCAGCTCCCAGCTATCTAGTGCATGCAGTGACCTCTGACCCCTGGCAGACAGCGGCACCAGGGTGCTCGTAATTGGTAGGTGTGCTGGGAATGTACTGGAAGCTGAAGGATGGTTTAAACTTTGATTTGAGGTCATGAGGTCACCAAGCTCTGGAAGACCAGCCCGGTTTTATTACCAGCTGCCTCTGATGGGGATATAATTAGATTTAGCTATTGCTTTATTAATAAGTAATCACTTCCCCCACCGCTGTGGGTGGGCAAATGTATTCCTTGGATAATTTGAGGACACTAGTCTGGCTTTATTAAGGAGAATATATCATGTGTATTTGGCCAGGGGCTGACACCCATCTGGATTTCTGGACTTTGGGGGAACTTTATCATTCTTACTCATTTGCAGCATTGAATAAACTGGCTGTGCCTTTTGAAATCTTTCCCTCCCTCAGTGACCTCTAGCTTCCTATTGTTGTAGAGGACCTCTGCTTTGGCCTGTTTCAATGACTTCAAGGTAAAACATATATAAATAATTCCAATCAACTGTTTTATCTGGACATCCATCCATGCATCCATCCATCCCTCCATCTATCCATTCTCCCATTCCTCCATCTACCATTCATCCATGCATCCATCCATCCATGCATTCATCCATCCATGCATCCATCCGTCCATCCATCCATCCATCCATCCATCCATCCATCCATCCATCCATCCATGCATCTATCCATCCATCCATTCATCCATCCATGCATCCATCCATCCATCCATCCATCCATCCATCCATCCATCCATCCATCCATGCATCTATCCATGCATCCATGCAACCATGCAACCATGCATCCATCCATGCATTCATCCATGCATGCATGCATGCATCCATCCATCCATCTATCCATCATCTCTTCATCTACCCAATCAGGTGAGTATTTGCTAAACACTACTTACAATCCTAGATGAAAGAGGAAAAGAGTTCACATAGTGTTAAAAGCCTAATCTTGGCCTTAAGAGATTTACAAACAAATAAATAACTAAAATTCAAGACAGGCTGAGTTAAGAACTATACAATCATATTAACTAAATATCAGATAATGCATGGAAAGTATTGAGCATCAGAACTGACACAATAAAAATGTCCATATTTTGATAAGTCATGAGAATTGTTCTTATTTTTCAGAGAAATGATGGGGCTAAGAAAGGAGGTAGACTTGAAGGAAGAGCTGAGGAGTTTCTTAAATGTTTAAAAATTTGAGAGTTTCTCCTATACACTCCATGATAGAAAATGAGGAAAGTACTGTGGGGTGGGGGAGAAGAGGGTAGAAGAAGAGAACAAAATATAAGAAGAGAATTAAAGAAAGATCACTCATTAGTCTAGCCTCTAGCTACCTCCTAGCCATTTTGCTCATTTACCCAAAGATAGCCTTGATATGGAGATTATAGTTCTAATACTAGTACTCCAGTGTTGCAAATATCATTCTATTCTGAAATATTGAAATCTTGGTATTTTTGTTGGTTAAATGCTATTATTTATGAGAGTTACTCGGGGTTGAACCCAGGGGCATTCTACCTCTGAGCTATACCCCCAGCTCTTTTTTCTAATTAAAAAAAATTTTTTAACAGGATCTTGCTAAGTTGCTGAAGGTCTCAACAATAAATACTATCATGTAAGTATTTTAAAAATCAGGAATTTGCTGGGTTGGGCATTTCTTTCCAAGTAGTGACTCAGGGAATTAACTCCTATAATCCTAAAACATACCAAAAAACTTGAATTCTGCATTAAAATATCTAGTTGAATAAAAGAGTGCTTTTTATAAAATTATTCTGACCACATCTCCATCATATTTTGTGTAATATAAAGCACCCTATAATTTTATGTTCCATGAGAAATAAAAGTACTGTCAATTATACTGACATGTTATTTATCATAAAACACATTCTGATTTCCCAAATGCCAAATTATGAATTTGATAAAGCATAGTAGTTTAAACCCTCCCACATAGATTGCTTTAGTCCCACTTCTCAGGATTCTATGGGAGATGTTCATCCTTTCTTTCATCTATTGGCCATTTGTCCTGCAGTGGCTGCTAGACTTAGATCTAATCCCCACCTCTCTGAGGACATCTCTGATGGAGAAGAGGACAAAAGAGAGAGGGTTAGGCCTGATTCTCCACCCTTGCCTGCATAGGCTCTGCTCTCCTCCCCCTCCTTCTTGCAGGGCCACAAGATTCTTCCATGGTCTGACTCTCCTCCAAGAATAACTTATCTCCACTAGGAGACCCTCAAGAGTAGTGGGCAGGATCCCACCAGGAGGACCTTGAGCCAGGACTGAGGAGCCACAGTCCTGGCCTTCAAGCTCTTTCAACTGGCATGGTATCTGAAGGCAAAGAGTAGAAAGCAAGTTTGGTAGAAAGTTACCAAGCCATTTTTTCTCTGGTTGTTGCAGCTTCTTTTGACCATCAACTCTAAGCCCTTTGGTGAGCTTATGGGTGCAGCTTGAAGGATGTCCATGCACCCCAGAACCTTGTCTGATATTCACCCAGAGGAACCATCCCATTTTATTGGCCTACCAGAAATTATGTAATTGAGCATGTGAGAGGCACTTGTGTACCATCAGATGTGGTGTCAGTCAGGATAGGCTAGGTTATGCTGCAGTAATAAGCACCAAATTCTCAGTGACTTAACCCAGAGGGCGTTTATCACTGATGCCAAGTCCAAGTGAGTATTGTTGTCAGGTAGCTTTACCAAACACCTTCTTCTAAGCAGCAACTCAAGGATCTAGCTCCTTTTTAGGCTTTGCTAACCCAACAAATTTCTAGTCTTCTAGGGCCTCAGTGTTTCCAAGTCCTTCTTGGAATCTTCTGTATCTGGCAAGCCAATGAGAAAGGTAGATGTTAAAAAGGGAGTTTGTTGAAGTTTTAGGGGTCAGACCCCAAAGTGGAAAATCTCCCTTCTACCAGCCAGAACTGGTCAGATGGCTCTGCCTAGATGCAAGAAACTGTACCGAGGAAGAATGTAAATGGTTTAGTGACATCTCATTCTTGCCAAGAAAGCCCTAAACTGGCAAGCGGAATGATATTACGCATCAGAATGATGTGCTTGTCCTTATTATGCCATAGGCCTATAATCTACTGTGGGGACAAAATAAAAGCAAACAAAGCAAAAGAACACACAAAGAAACAAAATAGTATACATATACACACCCACTCACACAAAGAAAGAGCTCCTGGTCCACACAGACATCCTTTCTTGCAACTTTTTTTTTTTTTTAATTTGCCCATTTAAATTATTTAAAAACAATACAACAGCTGGGCATAGTGGCGCAGGCCTGTAATTCCAGTACCTGGGAAGTTGAGACAGGAAGATGGCGGGTACAAGGCCAGCCTTAGCAACTAGCGAGACTCTCAGCAACCTAGTAAGCTTCTGTTTCAAAACAAACAAACAAAAAATACAATAAAAAGGGCTGATGGGGGTATAGTTCAGAGATAGAATGCCTAATATCACAGAACAAACAAACAAACAAACACAATACAGCATCACATTTCCCTTACGATCTACAATTCAGTTATATCCAAACATTCTAAGACCAAACAGATATGCCCCTGCCCAGAAGCAAGGGGGGTCATGACAAGACTCTGAAGACACACGGAGGTGAAAGTGTTTTATAGGAAATTCTTTAAAATAATTTGATCCCAGATGCCAGGTTTCTTCAATGACATACAGAACACATCCATAAAATGTGTTCTCATCTGATAGGAATAAAAAGTAATTTTTATTTTTGTCCTTTTTTTGTTTTGTTTTGGTGGCACAGAGAGAAATAAAACTATCAATCAGAGTCCATTAGTAATAAATGAGGAAAAAGAGAGGAGAGAGTAGATCTGGTCTGTGCTGGGTGCTGGTTTCTACTGGTCTCTTTGAGGATTTGACCTCAAAAGAGTTAAATCACACTCCACTATGATGATTAGCACTAATTTTTTTAGATGATAAAAAAATGTTTTCTACCACAGGTCAGTTTTTGCTCCTCACCCAAGAAGGATACAAAAGAAACATATAATTGGGGTGGAATTCTGTTGGCTATTCAAGTTCACCCCTGCTTGTCCCCCACGTGGGCTTAAGTGGGGCAGCAGTAGGTTTTCCTGTCATGCTACAGTAGTAACCAGCTATGTTCATGGCAGCGTATTTGAGGTCCACCGACTCTCTCAATACATGTAGAGAACCATGGCTGTGGCTCTCTGACTGCTCACGTCTGAACACATTCAGCTACCATGGAAACTACAAAGGCAGGAAAAATATACTTATTCCAAGATTCATTTATTGGGATTTTAAGTGACCTTTCTTCCGTAGAGCCCCAGAGTGGGGATAATGTACTAGTCGGGGCTGCTGTGCTTCTGGCATGAGCCAGGATCATCGATTCCACAGTACTGATCGGTCTTCAATATTCTGTCCAGCCAGGGGTTCATCTGATCCACAGATGTCTTGTGTCTGAATGGGCGCGCCTCTCCTCCTTTATACTCTCCCTTCTCTCAAAATGAGCAAATGTGGAGCGATTCCTTTTGTAGTAGGGTACAGCCTAGGGCAATTTGAGTAGCATGCCACTGGTGAATGTGGCTGCCCCAAGCATGCTAGCTGGCAGTGTTGCATCAGTTAGAAATTTCTCTCTCCAAGTTTTTCGTGTGGTACTCTTTGTTGACATCTGACTTTGGCATCCCATCTTTAGAAGACAATCCTACATCAAGTACCTGGGTGGACAAGCCGCACTCTAGGTCTACGAGGTGGTCAGGTTACTGCAGGCCTTACACACTTGAGTCTGCATGAAATGCGTGTGACCCCAGGGCACCATCGAAGCACTATGTATCGGCACAGGTTTTGTGTTCTCTCTTATACTTTTCTTTGTTTTTTTGGATATATGGTTTTTCTTCAAGACTCATCTAGCACAGAATGGGGAAGCCCACATCTTCCCACTCCTGCCTGTTGTAGGTGCTGGAACCCAGAGAGGCCATCATCTTGAGAGTGTCTGGAGGCAGCAAGTAGCTTCTGAGTCATGAAAGAGGACCACCAGAATCCTGTCAGGCCCTGTTTTCTTGCAACTTCCTCAAGTTACCATTGCCTAAAAGAGTCCACAAAGGATTCACCACTAAGCCAGAGGCTCTGGGTTCAAGTCAAATCTTCATTGCTGTTGATTTATGATATTAAGCCAGTCACTTCCCCTCTCTGGACTTTGGGATTTTCTTCAGTAGTGACACTATATAAATAGTGAAGGGGTTTTCTGAATCTAAGTTGGGACATGCACAAATTCTGGTGTATTTATGGAGTGTACAGAACAATTGTTTTAAAATCAGGACAAACTAGAAGCCTAAGCCTTATGGGCTGGATTAGTTTCCTGCTACTATAACAAATGACCATCGACTTAGTGGCTTAAAGAAACACAAATTTAGTTTCTTAAATTCTGAAGGTCAAGCCAGGCATGGCGGCAAACGCTTGGAGTACTTGGGAGACTGAGACAGGAGGATCGCAGGTTCGCAGCCAGCCTCAGCTACTTAGTGAGGCCCTTCGCAACTTAGTGAGACCCTGTTTCAAAATAAAGAATAAAAAATAGGGCTGGGAGTGTAGCTCGGAGGTAGAATGCCCCTGGGTTCAATCCCCAGTACTGCAAAATAATAATAATAATAATAATAATAATAATAATAATAATAATAATAAAGATAAAATTTGGAGGTCAGATGATTGAAATGAGTCTTACAGGGTGAAAGTCGAGGTGTCAGTGGGACCAGTTCCTCTCGCAGGCTCCAGGAGGAAAATCTATTCCCTGTCTTTCCAGCTCCTGAGTCTGCCCCACCCCTTGGCTTGTGGCCAAATCTCTCCAAATTCTGTTTTTTGTCCCTACACGGCTGCCTTCTCCTCTATAGTCATCTCTCCCCTTGAGAAGGAGCCTTGTGATTACATTTAGGGCCCACAAGGATAATCTCCCCATCTCAAAATCCTTGATTTAATCATATCTGCAAAATTTTTTGGCATATAAGATGACATTTATAGATTTGCGGGATTAGAATATGGATGTCTTTTTTTTTTTGGTACTAGGGATTGAATCCAGGAAATTCTACCTCCAAGCTATACCCCAACCCTTTTATTTCATATTTTGAAATAGGGTCTCAGTGAATTGCTGAGGGTCTCACTAAGTTGTTGAAGCTGGCCTAGAATTTGCAATCCTCCTGTCTTAGCCTCTCAAGTACTAAAATTACAGGTGTGTTCCACTGAACCCAGTTAGGACACGGGTGCCCTAGCTGCGTCGTAGCCTACTTCAGGGATGGATTGAGACAGTGAGGGGGAAGTTAGATGATTTTGTGGAGTGGAGGGCAAGGAGCAGGGAACTCAGCATAGCCTAGCCTGGCTTCCCTCTCAGCACCTTGAGGGGAGACATAGCAGAGAATACCCATGGGCTTAGGAGAACAATCTGGGTTTGCATTTCTGCTTTGCCGATATGAGGCTGTGTGGCCTTGAGTGAATTAGTTTATCTTCCTGAACCTGCTTTTCAAACAAGAGAAAGTTATACCTAACTATCCCATCTGCGGTAAAGACGGGCAACACACCATGGAAGCCATTTGGCACTGTCCTCTTACCTAGCAATACCCAGTGACTGGAAGTGTTACATGAGCTCCTTACCTGGTCCCTTTGCTGGAGAAGGAGAGCATCATTAAGGAGATGCTGGCAGAGTGGAGATTCCAGCAGGTGTTCCCCTAGCAGCAAAGACAGCCCTACCATTTCTCAGCTGGGAGGCAAGTAAAGAGCTTGCGGTGACAGTCTGGAGCTGCAGAGGTAGAGTCTCTGTCTGCAAAAATCAGTGACACCCAGTCTTCTGGTAGAGAACTAATATCTATAATATACAGAAAACTTAACACTAAAAAAAAAAAAGCCCAATAAAAAATGGGCTATTGAACTGAATAGAATTTCTGAAAATAGCTAATAAATATATCAAAAAATGTTCAACAACATCAGCAATCAGGAAAATGCAAATCAAAAGTACACTGAGATTCTATCTAACTTTAGTTAGAATGGCAATCATCAAGAACACAAACAATCAGAAATGCTGACGAGGATGTGGGGAAATAGGAACTCTTATACACTGTTTGTAGGAGTGTAAGTCAGTACAACCATTATGGAAATCAGTATGGGGGTTCCTCAAAGGACTAGGAACGGAACCACCACATGGCCCAGCTATTCCATGGGGTACTTGGCATCTTCCCAAAATAATCAAAGTCAGAATACTATAGTGATCCATGCATACCCATGTTTACAAAAGCTTAATTCACAACAGCCAAATTATGAAACCAACCTAGGTTCCATCAGCAGATGAATGGATAAAGAAAATATGGTCTATACACAGGATGGAATTCTTCTCAGCCATAAAGAAGAACAAAATTGTGTCATTTGTAGGAAAATGGATGAAACAAGAGAATATTACGCTAAGCAAGATCAGCCAGTCCCAGTAAGTCAAGGACTGTATGTTTTCTCTCATATGTGGAAGCTAGAGAGGAAATAAGAAACAAAAGAGACTTCAGATAAATGAGGAGAGACCAGGAGAACAGCGGAGGGGGATAGGAATGGGGAGATAGGGAGGGAAAAAAGAAACAGCTCAAATAATGCTCTGTCCATATATGAAGGCATCACTACCGATTTCACTAAAAGTGTGGGGAGGGAAAGAGTGGGCTATGGCAGGAAACACACAAGTGTGTGCACATGTGTTTGTATCACATGGAACCTCACTATGATGTAATTATAACACACAAATAAAAGTACACTTAAAAAAAAAAAAAAAAACCCCACCCACACCAAGGAACCCAGAAGAGGGTCAGACAAGGTCCCTGCACCCCCCCCCACACACACACCAGCTTCTTTCTCAGGAAACCACAGTCATGGTGGCCAGGCAATGCTGGCGCAAAGACCCAGTACCAAGCTCACATTTTCATCAACTGTAAAATCCTCTCTCGCGCCTCCTCTTGGCATGTTCCTTCCAAGTTCTAGACTTGTCTTGGGCCAAGAGTGAGTCTCTGGCACCGTGTGTGAAGCGTGGGCTCCGGAGCCAGTCTGCTGGTATTGAATTCATAGCCCTGCCACTTGCTGGTTCTAACACCTGGGAGAACCATTTGGGCTTCCTGCGCCTCACTCTTTCCACCTGCAAATTAGGAATAGCAGTGCCAGCCACCTTCTAGGACCATGGAGAGGATTCAGCAAGTTCCTACAGGAAATAAGTGCATTTCAGGGCCCTGAGACTCCCCACCTCGCAGGCTCGGTGCACCCCGTTCTCCCACCCACACCAACGTCGGAGGAAGAGGACTGAGTCATACCCAAGCCAACTGCCTAAATGAACCAACTTCCAGATCAGTGTATTATCAAAACACAGTATAAATGTTGTTTTTATGCTCAATAAACAGTTCCTCAGCTCTGCAAAATGAAATATTCCTTTCATTATGAAACTGAGAAGCCATTTATCCCATGTCTTAAGTGGTATAAATAGACTGCAAGCAGTCAGTGTGGGGATAATGAGGCTGTTTATTTTCACTAGCTGGGGATGGGCTGACACCCTGTGCTGGGGGAGCGAGTGGGGCTCCTGGAAGGGAACTCCAAATCCCTCATCCTCCCGAGAGCAAGGTGCTCAGCATCTGTTCTCAGGCTGCACTTGCCAGGCCTGGGATGGCTGGGAACATTGGGATTGCACCTGGCACTGAGAGGAGCCAGTTGCAAGCGGAGGTTTGGGGAGGAGCCCCCTGTGGAGGAAATGGAGAGGCTCAGAGACCAGAGATCTACCGGAGCCCCACTGCCCAAGGTCACCCTGGCCCTCAGCATGCACCTCCACACGGTGAAGAACCTCCGCCCTGCTCCTTCCTTTCCACAGTGGGGAGTGCGAGGCCTGCGTGCCTGCTGCGCCACTCGGTGACAAAGTGCAGGCGCTTCAGATATTCAGCTCTGCACCAACACGTGTCCTGAAAACTCAGGACACGAAGCAGAATTCCAGAGGACAGGCATGGGCTCCTGGGGGATTCCAGAGCAGGTCCAGGCCTCTTGACCCCTTGTCACCGTCACCAGCTCTTTCTACTGTTGTATTCCTTTGGGTCAAACAGTGTCCCTGGAAAGGCGCTGCACAAGTCTAAGTGATGGTGGGTAGGCTAATTCACATGGATGATGTCATGACAGTGCACAGCCTGTGCCGCTGGAGTTACCGTCCCAGCTGCAGGACTCCACTAAGGAGCAAACATGTTTCTAAGGAAGAGAGGATGCACTGATCCACTAGCATTTTATCCATATTAGTTTTTCACTTTCCTGTTTAAAAAATAGCAATCAGTAGAGATGGGGCCCCAGCCATGGTGCCGCACTGGCATCTCAGGATTGGAAAAGTCCAGGACCTGGGGCTCAGCCTGAACAGAGGGCACCGTGTAGTGCAGGCAGGGGTGTGTCCACACCAAGAGCAGGGCGGGCTACAGGCTGCTACAGGTTGCTGCAGCCCCAGCATCACCCCAGAGCTGTGCTGGGTCCCCATCCTGACTGCACGTCCCTGCTTTGCCCGAGTGTGGGAAGATGCACAGGTTTTAGGATTCTGTCCTGCTGGGGTAGCAGCCCATGGGGGTGGGCAGTGAGGGCTGCTGGAGCCAAGGCCAGGGAGAAAGTAATTAAGACAGAAGGCTGGACTCCTTCACAGACAGGATGGCCAAGGTTTCCAGCCATTGCTTTCAGGGATAGGGCAACCTGAGGTTTGAGCAGTGTGGGGTCCCAGGGGTTGGTGGCACTGGCCAGACGTGAGCTAAGGTTGGTGGAGATGCACAGAGTAAGTGAGAAACCTTCCAGATTTGGGTCAGTGCCCAGGCGGCAAGACAGGGACTGCTCTAGATGTTTCACATTTGAGGCAAGGCCTGGGGGGCCTCAGAGGAGCCAGGAGGGAAGCTGCTCCTGCCCTGGAGCCTGGAGCCCAGGAACCTCACCTCCTGGCCTGTTCTCTTGCAAGCCTCGGGGATGACCCGGGGCCTCCAACCACCCTGGGGTACCACTACCCTAGGATCCCACCAGGATCTTCACCAGGATCCCACAAATGCCTTCTCCCTCCTTCCCACCTGCCAGTTTCCCACCAGCGCCTCCTATTGGTTGACCTGGACAGGAAGCCAGCAGGCAAGTGAGCCTGGGAAATGTAGTTCCCAGGGATAGTCCCAGAGGCAGAAACTATGGATCAGAGAGCCTGCAAGCACTGTGGGGCACATGCATCTTCCATGTTACAGAGAATGACCAGAGATGGTACAGTATCTTATTTAATGGGCAATTTGGAATCTTTCCAACCACCTTTTGAAGGTGATAGTATCATGTCCATTTTATATAGCAGGCTCAGAGAGGTCAACCAATGTGCCCAGATTCACATCGCTGGCAGATAACAGCAGGATATGAACCTTGAGCATTTGCTCCTTTACTCTTGAGGGCCCTCTGGGTTCCAGAGTCCGGCTGAACTGGGGCTTCCACCAGGGCACTCGTGCCAGCAGGAGCCAGGGATTTGGGCAGGAGGAGGAGGTGGGAAGGCAAATTGAGCCCTATGAAGTGGGAGCAGGTGGGGGTATCTAAAGCTCATGTGACCACGAAGTCGAGCTCAGAGGCTGCTGGACAGAAGCAGCCGTGCTCTTCCCCTCTGGGATGGGAGGGTGAAGCTGCGCCCTCCTGGGACAGTTCAGCGCCGACCTTTGGGAGTAGAGCTGTGGCCGCAGGCGTGCAGTGAGTGTGGCCTCCGTCAGGGAGGCCAGTGTCTCCTGGCTGTCCTCCCTGCTGAGGGGGGTCCTCAGAGATCCAGATCCTGATTTAGGGTGATGGAGAGGAGGGACTGATGCCTGGCAGACCCCCTGGAGCCATAGGGGCTCCAGACCACCATCACTCTGGCCTGAGCAGGTGCAGGGCCATTGGTGTGGAAGGGAAGGAGGTGGACCGCAATGGGGAGGGCTGGCTGCAGTCCCAGCTCCGGCCCCTCAGACCCATCAAAGTCACCTTAGGAGAGGGAGTTGATGATCCTGCTAGGAAAGCTCAAAGTGAGGTTGCGAATGAATATCTCCTTTAAGGAGCGGGAAAGAAAGACCCTCAGGGCTTGGATATCTACCGGCTCCATCCTCCCTCTGTCTTGAGCAAGTAGGGTTTTGGTTTTGGTACCAGAGATTGAACCCAGGGGGATTCTGCCTCTGAGTGACACTCCCAGCCCTTTTTAAAAATTATTTATTTATTTATTTATTTATTTATTTATTTATTTATTTATTTATTTATTTATTTATTTATTTAAAATAGAGTCTCACTAAGTTACAGACGGCCTCACTAAGTTGCTGAGGATGGCTGCGAATCTGTCCCAAGTACTGGGATCACAGCATGTGTCACCACTCCTGGCTTATGATTGTCCCATTTCTCTGAGTCCCATTGTGGCCTTTTTTCCGTCCTTGCCCACTGGCATGTCCTTACTGTGACCTCTGAAGGGACCTGGGGGCTGAGATCCACACGCCACTGGCACATGGGGAGCTGGAGGGCAGGTAAAGGGTGTCACTGGCTTCCAGCCACACGACAGCTGTGGAACGGTTGTTTTGGAGCTGGGACTCCTGACTCTCTCTGGTGCTCTTCATGCCAGAGCATTCTGGGAAAGACTTTGCTCCCAGGAAGATGCTCTTGTTTTGGAATTGGTACACCAAACAAACATCAGTGGGGTCAGCTCTCCTTCCTGCTCAGGACCCCAGACCCCCCCTTCCTGTACGCCCTCTCGCCTGCCTTCCCTGGCATCAGTCTGTGGCTGCATAAGGCAGCGCGCCCAAGGCTAGTGGCTCAAACCCGCATGGCGCTCACAGGCCTGCAGCGCGCAGGGTGGCGGCCTGGCCACTTCTGGATGGCCTTGCTCTTGCTCACACATCTGGTGGCTCCAGCTGTCAGCTGAGAGCCTTGGTTTTGGGGTTTCCTTTCTGGGGTCGAAGGGGGGGTCCTCCAGGCCTAGGCCCACTGTTACTTCTACTAGATACTACTGAGCAAATCAAGTCACAGGCCAGCCCAGATCAAGAGATAGGACACAGACTCCACCGTTTGGGGGGAAGTGCAATGTATTGTGCTTCCTTGGCAATCTCTCGCACGTCCACAAATTCTTCCCTGTCCTAGGAGAGGCACTGCAATGGCTGACGTCAATATCCACTCTGCCCGTCTTTCTTTGTAACAGAACTCCGACATTTAGCTTTTCTCAGAATCATAAGTACATTTCTAAGCCTCCCCCTAAAGCTAGAATAGACTATACAACAAGGTCTGGGCAGTAAGATAGTAAAGAGTCTGGCATAAATCCTTTTTCTGTTTGTTTTCTTTCTTCTTACTGCATGGGTCTTGACTGCAGTGGCTGGAGCATGAGCAGCCCTGGAGACCATGAGGCAGTGCACGAAAGATGGCAGAGAAGCAAGACAGAAGGGCCTAGGAGTCAGCTGACTCCGTGTCTCTTATTTGAGAGTAAAACAAACTTGTATCTCCTTCAAGCCATTGTTATGTTGGCATTTCAGCACTTACGGTTGACCCTAATCCTAATTAATAGATTCTTCTCCCCACACTGGCTGTTTTCTCCTTTTTTCATTTCTTATCTTTGTCTCCATCTTCAGAATTGTGCCTGATCTTGCCTAGCTCTCCTTTCCTGCTGCTTTCTCAGGACTCTGTTTGTAGGAGTCCCTGACATCTGCCTGCCCACTTGGTATTGGTCTCTTAGTTCTCTGTTTTATCTGGATCTCTTTGATATCTTATGTATATTACTGCTTTCATTTTATTATAGTCTCCTTTAGCATAGAGCTAGGAGCTGTAGTCTCCTTAGTATTTCCCTAAAATTCATTCATTTACTCAAAAATTCTCCTGGAGTACTTACCATGTGTCAGGTCCTAGGCTCTAGGGACATAAAGGTGAACAAATCAAATCATGGTCCTTGCCCTTATAGAACTAAGGGTTTAGCAGAAGTAAGCAGGCTTTCAACAAATAAACAAACAAGTGACTATATAATTGTAGAGTGTAGTAAATGCTAAGATGAAAAATACCAGGAGTATCCAGTTGAGATCAGGTGCTAAGGGAAGGCCTCTTTGGCGAGCCAGTACTTCTGGTGAGATTGAAAGATGGGGAGAAAGCAGTCCGATGTAGAAAGCAGAGTGTTCTTGCTAAAGGGATAGCATGTGCAAGGGCCCTGAGGCAGAAAAGAGCCCTGAGTACTTAAGGAAATGAGAGAGGATGGGAAAAGGAAAAAAATAGGAGAAGAGATCAGAAAGGAAGCCAGGAGACGGGTATCCAGTACCATATGGGCCTGGAGACGAATCTGGACTTCATTCCACATGCAGTGGGAAGGGCCATGCACCCATGCGGGCCAACTATTCACAACAAATTCTCCTGCCTGTCCCTGGAAATCCAAGAGTGGCTCACACAAGCTTGTCAGAGGCAGCCCAGGGCTCGCATGGACGCTCCAGGACACCATCAGTGACGCGGGCTCTGTTGAGTTTCTGTCTACCAGGCTCCTCATGTGACCCAATTTTGCAGGCTCTTCATGGCCCAAGATGGCTGCTGGAGCGCCAATCACATCCACTTGCCACACATGAGAAGGAAGGAGGGGGCAGGCCTCCTGGCTAACTGGGTCCCCCGTGAAGCCTTCCCCAGGCATCCCATCCTCGGCCACTGGCTGCAGAGAGGTCTGGGGAAATGTAGCCTCTCAGCTGTACATCTCACCACCCCAGAGAAACCGGGCTCTTCTGGTAAGAAAGATGGGGGACGTGGGTGAGTGACAGGAGCATCCTTTCCAGAGTGGGTTCGCAGGAGGCATCCTTTAAAAGCTGGGTTGTCAGGGCTGCAGGTGTCGCTCAGTGGTAGAGCACTTGCCTAGCACGCTGGGGGCCCTGGGTTCAACACACACACACACACACACACACACACACACACACACACACACACACACCCCTCACGTGTTGCAATAGCTACACACAACAGAGATGTGATTCATAAAGTTAATTGATCTACAGAGATGAAATAGAGGTGCTCACAGGGCGGGGGACTTTCTGGGGAGCTGGGGAGTATCCTAGAGTTTCATCCAGGTGGAGGTTATGGGGTGGAGGCTAATAGAAAACATTTTAGTGAGGCATCTACTTAACACTTACGTGTCTTACTTCATACATGCTATGCTCCGGTGGTATTTTTTTTTTTTTTTTTTTTTTTTTTGCAGTACTGGGGATTGAACTCAGGGGCATTCTACCTCTGAGCTACACCCCCAGCCCTATTTTTTATTCTTTATTTTGAAACAGAGTCTCACTAAGTTGCAGAGTGCCTCACTAGGTAGCTGAGGCTGGCCGCAAACCTGGATCCTCTGGTCTCAGCCTCCCGAATGCTGGGATTACAAGCGTGCGCCACCACACCCGGCTTCCGGTGGTATTTTTAAAAGCCTGTTGGTTCCAGGATTCATCTGTCTTCTGGGAATTAATCAGAACGCACATTCACTTTTGCTGTTTCTATTTGTTTACTTTGTGGAGGCTGAAACCATCCCGAGCTTTGCTGTATCCTTTTCCTAAGGCCCAGCTTGGGGCCTCTGTCCTGTTAGAAGATGTTCTCTAGTCCTCTGTTCTGGGCATGCCATCTGTCACCTTCCTCAGACTATTCCCAGCTCTACATCCCTTGATGACACAACAGGCCACCTCCTTGCCTTGAATGAGCCCCACCTGCCTTAGTCATAGCACACTGCTTGGCACATGGTTGTTGAATGAATGGGTGACCTTATGATCCTCCATCCCAAGGATCTCGCATTCTGTTTAACAGACCTTTATTAAGCCCATTTATTATTACAGGTTCTCTGTTCTAGCAGTGGAGGACTAAAGACACCAGAAAACATGTTCTTGGAGGTAGCAGAAATATCAAGAGAAAAAAGGTAGCGGAAATCTTTTTTTTTTTTTTTTGGTATTGGGTATTGAACTCAGGGGCATTCTACCTCCGAGCTACACCCCCAGCCCTATTTTCTATTCTTTATTTTGAAACAGGGTCTCACTAAGTTGTGGAGGGCCTCACTAAGTAGCTGAGGCTGGCCAAGAACCTGGATCCTCCGGTCTCAGCCTCCCAAATGCTGGGATTACAAGTGTGTGCCACTACGCCCTGCTGGTAGTGGAAATCTTGAAAGAGGAGATTGGCTTTATGGAAACAAACCCAGGAAGCTTCCTGGAGGAGTCGGCTCTGACATGGATGCACTCCTGGCTGGAAATGGGAGGAGCGAAACAGGCAGTGGAGAGAATGGTGGCGTGTGCGTGCCAGTCCAAGGGCCAAGTGACCGGCCAGGAGTCGCCACAGGGGAGCAACAAGCCCAGGCCGTGCTGTGGCCTCCCCATGGTCTTGCATCTGTCCGCAGGTGAGCTGAGTGTGAAGGTGGGGGGCCAGGCCGGCTGGCCCACAGGGAAGCGCGCTCCCTCCCTCCCTGCTTCTCACAAAGTGGTCCTGAAATGACACCGAGAGCAGCTGCTTAAGCAATTTTGCCAATTAATGGGTCTCTGAAATTAAACCGCCTACGCAGTCTGGCTGAGCCTTCTCCAGGAGGGACGGCAGCAATTGTCTTCATGATAATCAGGCTTGACTCGCCTTCACACACATTAATAAAAACGCGAAGGCGTCGGGAGAGATGCCCTTTCGCGGGGAATATCGACAATATCGTAATGAGGCTCGGGGAGCAGGATGCTGAGGCGTGGTGCTGCATGCTCAAGTCCGCTTCCCTCCGGTGTGAGAGCTGGCTCCGCTGCAGGCAGCTGGGTTTACAGTGAAAGAATATCAATACCCGGTACCTGGTCAGGCTGGACCGGTCTGGGCAAGGCAAGGCAAAGCAAGGCAAAGCAAAGGGTAGGCAGGGCGTGCTTATGAAGGGCAACCAGATGACCTCCTGGAGGGTGATCTGGGTGGTAGGGGGGAGGGGCACGCCAGGGGGTGCTGAGCTTGTGGACAGTCAGCATCAGGAGGCAAGATCCAAGCACCCAGCCACTGCTTGTCAGTGCCATACCTGCAAGACTCGAGGACCACCATCTCCTGTACAAATACCATCGCTGGGTAAGCATCCTTCTTCCCAAGCTAGAAGGATCTCAGAATCCCCCCCAACACAACAACCTCGACATGACTCTCCTGGTGGCTTCTCCCAGCTGGTTGGAGTTAGAACTGAGGGTGAGGCTACTTGCCACCCAGCCTTGGAGTGCTTACGAGTTTGCTTTTGGTCTCTTTCCATCTCCCGTAACTCCGCACTCTTCCTACCATGCAATCTGCCAGGTGTTCTCTCACCGGGTATCGTATTTTCCCAAGGACCAGAGATGTGCAAGACAAAGTTCCGTAAGTGGAAATGCAAGCGTGGAGCTCAGAAGTTGGACTGCAGTGCTTCTCAGACCCTTAAAATGACAACACGTGAGATGAGGAGAAGAGTTGCTCAATGTCTGTAAAGTCACAGCCGCAGTACAGTACTGTGTCTGCTGGTTTGTTTAACCCTGGCGCTGATTCTCCGTAGGTATTTCCCTCACTTTGCTCATGAAGGACCTGAGGCTTAGAGGGGTCTCACAACCTGCCCTAGCACAGCCAGTGGGTGGCAGCTGGGGTGAGCACGCAGGTCCAGGAGAGTCCGTCTGTGTGCAGGCTGAGAAGAGGGCACCCAGCCCATTGCGGCTCCTGTGAAGTTAGTGTCCTCAGATCAGTGCAGGGGACTTCAGCAGCGCCAAGAAGAATGTTCTGGACCTGTGGAGTGTTTTAGCTGCCAGGATACTGAAAGAGGCGAAGGAGAAGGAAGGTTAAGGAAGGAAGACACAGCAGAACCGCTGATCTGATTCTGCCATTATTAAGCACTGACTGTATGCCCGGCGGAGCCTCTAGGATGTGTGGGCGGCTCTTCGCAGAGCCTCATTCCCTTTGCATCAGTGGAGCCTCCTGCCACCTGTGGGACAGCTGAGTGTCAGACCCTCCGTGTGCCCTTTGCGCAGATCGACTCTGAGTCCCACAGCTGCTGAAGTCACGCGGTTCCCCAGTGGCCAGGAGGGACCAGAGAGCCAGCCTGATTGATGGGAGCCAGGCCATCCTCCCCACCCGCACCCCTGCTGCCCATCGCCCAGGGAAGGTGGGCTCTGTTACTTCGGAGGGAACCAGCCCTCTGCCTCCTGTCGGCCATGTCTTCTGCCCTCCCCTGAGCCGCAATGGCACTAGCACCCAGGACACGGGGCTTTTTATAAATGGCTCATTCCACGCTGTTCCTCCTCACATGCACACCATCAGCTCTTTTGAGAGCTGGACACCATATCCCTTGTTTTTCTCTTTCAAAATTCTTAGCAGGGTAATTATTTTTGGAATCGGGATACTTGCTCAAACCCTCAAATAATGCAAGGCAGTACATGATTGTGCCAAGCCTGCACTAAATATAGCCCATCCGCATCCATAGCTGAGCTGTGTCTTTTTTTTTTTTCCCCCGGGGGAAAAAAGAATCCTATTTGTTTTTTCTTTTCTGTGTGATTGTGTGTATATATTCACTGTCTGAGGGAAGGTGTTTGGTATCAGTTTGTTTTTGCTCCAGTGATTTCAAACTGAGTGCACACACATGCAGTTGTACCTCACAAGGCCATTGTTGGGTGCAGAGGGAATCCTACAGGCTGGGACTTGGGGACATCTGTTGGGACAGAGGATGGGGCAGGCTGCTTCTCTCCAGCCCCACACTAACTGCCCCTTTCCTGGCCTTCTTGGTTCTGAGGCTCAGCATCCGTTCTTCCATTAATTAACTCTCACTGCGCCAGTACCAGCGGCTGGAGGTATTACCTTATCTAAACCATGTTTCAACTGGAGAGGCAGGTACTGTTGGCAACCTTATTTTCCAGTTGGAGAAACTGAGGCAGTCAAGAGCATCCATTTGGAGTCACTAGTTATTTTTCTTCCTCTGACCCCCCAGAGGAAGGGTGACATTGATGCTTTTTGGTAGGGCAAATGCCAGGATGGGGTGGGAGATAGCCAGACCTGGTCCTATAAGAAGGAGGCCTGTAACCTTAACTCCTTTGCATGATCCTACAATGGTCAGAGACACCCAGGGCAGAGATAACCCATTTTCCTCCCAGAAATTCAGACTCCTAGTCGACCTGTGAGGCTGCTCCTCAGTCAGGGACTACATCTCCCAGGATCTCTTGTAGCATCAAAAACCATGTGACCAGTTCTCACCAAAGGGGGTGAGCGAGGCAGGATTTCAAGTCACTGTTGTCTTCCAGTGGATACAGAGGACTCCAAAGCCTTAGAGGAGGGTGGAACCACACATGAGTGGAGTCTGGGTCCCAGAGTCACCATGTGGAGGTGAGTTGCCCATCAACCAGAAATACCTTCATGTAGCAGGAAATCCATTTATTTTGTGTTAAGCCCATGAGGATTTCAAGTTTATTTGACACAGATTTAGCACTGGCCCGGCCAAAACATGACCCCTGGCTAGTAAAGGGCCCGAGCTTCCTGAAGGATTTATCCTCACCTGCACTTGGCCAGGTAAAACTAGGTAATGTCTACCTTGTCCTCATTTTATAGCTGCTGAAATAGAGGCCTGGAAGGAGGCTTGCCTCTGCCTCCCTGCTGGGCTTTCCTCTCCTGGCCCTTCCTGAAGGAGCAGCCAGTGTCTCAGCTTCTCTGAGCTGGGGCTGATGGAGCAGGGAGCCACCCAGGAGGAGACCCAGCCACCCGGCTTGCCCGGGGCTCCCAGGGCCACGCCAGCTCCTGCAGCCCAGGTGCTGGGAAAAAACAGGGCTCTGAGACGTAAAGGCAGAAAACACAATGTTTTATTAGTGCTTGAGACGTTTATTTCCCGAGTTAACAACAATCATAAAGTCGTTTACGGCTGTGAGTTTCATTGCCTCCCCCTGTGGGGCTCCAACCTGCCGTTCAGAGCCCCTGCGGCTCAGGGGCAGAGAGGCCAGCTTGGCAGCTGGCAAAGGCGGGTAATGTCTCTCGGCAGCTGGGAGGGCCAAGAGGGTCCCCAGGGCGCTGTAGCAACAGCATGGGTCCTAGGAGGGAGATGGGGACCAGTGATGAGCAGTGCGAACAGGGGTGTCTGCGGGCCCACCTGTCTCTTATACAGGTGTCTCCAGTGGACTCAGGTGACATATTTGGAGGAAGCCAAATGGGATGGGTCGACCTTCCTGTAGGATGCAGACTCAGGTGCAGACTTTGAAGAGGCGAGGTGCTCACCTGTTCCCAGGTGGGGCAGGTGTTCCCTTCAATGTGCCTAGGAGCGTCCTCTGCCTACCCCAGTCCTGGCCTGTCCCTCATGCTCCCCCCAGGGACAAGCATTGGGACTTGCTGGCTTTTTTTCCCAGTCTAGCTTGGAAGAGTGGCCAGTTTTTCTTCTTCCCTTCCTCACTCTCACTGTGGCAGCCCTTGATCTCTGGCCTCTTCCTCGTGATGCCAGGTGGCATGGATTAGAGAAAAGAAGTGGGTGCAGCTCATGAATATCATATCTTCCTGGGATCCTTCTTGGGACTGGGAGCCTCAGTGGGAGAGAGAGAAAGGTGTGGGAGAGGGATGTTATGAATTTATGAAGATGACTCACCTTATGTTGTTGTTTTTTAAAAATCCACTCAAAATAACTATCCTCCTGCGGCTGCTAATTTCTTCCCTGGTTCTAATTGCTCCTTTGCGCCTCATTCTCCTGCTCTTAAAGATTTGCTTTGCCTGATATTTTTTTGCATGAAGCTTTGAAAAGTTCCAAGGTTTTCTCTGGGCAGGGGTGGGGGTAGGAGACGGAGACAGGAGGGAGGTGAAATGAGAATTCTGCTGAATCTCCCCATACCAGGAGTTCTTAGACTTGGATGGGACTGGAGAATTTGCATTTCCAGGATGCTGATACTGCTGGTCCTGGAGTATGTCTTGAAACCCACTGTTCCAGGGTTCTGGTAGAGGAGCTTGGAGTTAGTCAGAGCTGAGTTCAAATCCAACTTTACTTTGTGCAAGTAATTCAAAACTCTCTGAGCTCAAAATCGTACCTCTTACAGTGATAACAGTGCAGATGTATCAAGCACATGCTGGGTGCTGTGCCAGGTTCTCCAGCATCCTCTCTTGGTGTCTGCACACAACACGAAAAGAGGTCAGTGTTTTGAACAGCCCCACTTTACTGATGCAGAAATGGAGGCTCAAGAGTTGGGACATTTTCCAAGTCCATACTGCTCATGACAAGCAGGAGAAACAAAGATTTAAATGCCGTCTACGGCACCCAGAGAGATGGAGTAGTAACCGTGGGTCTTTAGAATTGTTTTGATGGCTAAATAAGAGAATATATGCAGAGCACTCAGCTTTGCACTGGTAGAGCTGCTGCTCACAGACAAGAGTCCAGCTCCCCAGTGATGACTGAAGATGACACAGGAAAAGGAAGGAGAGGGTGCTGGGCTCTTTGACGTCTCAGGCTCCAAGTGAGCCCAACTCTGGGGAGGGAAGAAGGCAGGAAATGTTGGATGAAAGAAGCAGACTAGGGTCAGGGTCTGATCTGACACAAGGAGAAGGGAACAGCTCATCACCATGGATGGACCCAAGCTCACAACACTTCTAGAACATTTTCAATAGCAATAGTGACACAATCACTGTCAGAACCAGCCTGGATGCAGGATGCAAACTGAGTCCCATGATTTGGGCATTTTATTTCCTCACCAGACTCGCCCAACTGAACCTGCCATGGAAAAATTTACATCTCTATCTGGTTAGAGAAGAGGAGTGCAGGATATACCAACCAGTCCCAAAAGATTCCTGGTGAAGAAGAGATCTTGTTGCAAAATGGGTACCCAAGTCTCCTGCTGTGCTGCTGGCTCAGGAACAAGCCTGCAGGGCCATCCAGATTTGATCTCCTAAGCCATTGTCATTGACACTGAGATGCCATTGTCCCCTTCCCAAGAACACCTCTTTTAAATGACAAAGTCTTCTTTACTTTGTCACCTTATAAAGGCAGGACAAAAGATCACAGAATCCTCAGCTTTCCTGGGCCATCAATTACTTTCAGGAGCCACAGGTCACTGGGTTGGCAGCTTCTCACCTGATCACATTCCTCCCCCTCACAGTCCAGGGGCACTTATGCCAGTGGGCATTTTTTAATCAGAAGAAATTTAAACTATCTGCTTGAAAATGTCACCACTCCTTTGGACACGATAAGGGCCAAGCAGGATGTTACTAACCAGCAGAGACAATCCTTCCCAGCTTCAGTCGAAGGAAAAAAAGAGCACTGATGGGTGTGGAAAGTGGAAGCAGGGCTTCTCAGGAGCACAAAGAACCCTGCCTCTCCTGGGCTGTGTGACCTGGGGCAGGTCACTTAAGTCTCTGTCTCCTTGGATCTGTACAGCCAGGATGAAGATAGGGCCTCCTGCAATGATTACACAAGATGATGAATGACAGGAATCTGGCTTGGAGTCGATGCCTGCACAGTATCGGTGGAGAGAAGAAACACGTGTAATAATCCTCTCCCATATTTGATAGGACTTCATAGTTTTCAAAGCACTTTCAAGTATGTTACAGGCTAATTGAGTGTCAGTGATTACCAGATACATAGGCATTCTATGGGGAACAGGTCACAAGGTTTCCCAAGGAGCAGGCTAGGCTGTGAGTGTGTGATCTTAGCACAGGGTTCTGGCCACTGCCATTCTTTTAATTCTGGTTCTATCAGGAACAGAGATTTGATTAGACACTGATTTGTCTTTAATAACTTTGGAACATCCTTTACTCTATGAAACCTCCATGCGACCTGCTAGGAGATAGGATGCAGCTTATCGGGACACAGAGAAAATAGTGCACAGCTCAGGTCTGGGTTTCTGTATTATTTCATCCTCTGTCTCTGCCCCCATCTCTTTCTCTGTCTCTTTATTTCTCTCTGTCTTCCTCTCTCTCCCTCACACACATATATCACTTGCCCCTCAAATGGCAAGTGAGGAAGACAGAGCTATTGGAGGCACTGCATGTGGCTAAGTGCAAGAAAACACCACAGCCCTTGAGAGTGACAGCCTGTGCACCAGGAAAGCCAGAGATGGCTCCTCCTGACCCCCGGGCACCCTCCCGCTAGGCCCCAGCAGTCCCTGGGCCTGTGCTCTAGATGCAATGCAGGGAGGCAAGGTGGGGCCCAGCACTTTGCATCTCTGGGGATGCTAATGCTGGGGCAGGAGGCCCACAGTTCACCAGACACCATTCCGCTTTTGCCATTCAGGCACTGCTGAAGGTGTGGACCAAGCCAGCCCCAATAAATCACTTTCACTTCTTCCAAAATTGAATCCCATCCCGCAGGATTCACACCTTGGGGGAGCACAGTGTTTCCTTGACAACAGATGCCTAATTTAGAAGTCCCTGTGAACAGGTGGGAGACAGGAAGGGACAAGAGCTGCAACATGGGCAGGTGCCAAGTTGAAACAAAAGGCTCTTGACAGTCTCAGGTATGCACCATGGGGCATGGAGGAGGGGTGCCTTGGAGCCAAGCCGGGGCAGTGAGATCCTGGCTAAAGGAGCCCAATGTGGTGCCTGGAGGCAGGAGGTCCTGATTAGCTCCCACGGGAAGGTCACTTAAAGTCTGCCCCTGAAGCTGAGTTTTGAAAGGGTTTGTGGTCAGAAGAGGGTTTAGTACCTGAGGTTGGCAGCTGGCTAGGTGTGGGGCTTCCAGAAGGAGGATTTGGCAGGCAGATCAATCTAAGAGGCGCTCACACCTGGCAAGACCCAACTCCCTGGTTCATGACCTCAGTTCTCAGCCAGTTTCTCTGTGGGCCATGCAGGCTCAGTCCCAGGCCCTCTCTAGTTTCCTCTCTGGGATCTCTGCTCTAGCCAGCCTCCAGCTGCTGCCTTGTCCTGTGATGCACAGTCCCCTCTTATGCAAATTACCCATTCTGTCCATCCTCCCAAAGTCTTTCTCCCAAATCTCATCTACTGGTATCATCAGCTGAGTTTGGTGTCTCTCCAGGATAAAGCTCCAGAGAGCCTTCAGGGAACAGGAGCCTCAGGATGGGACTGGAATTGTGTGCTCTATGTTGGTTCAACAGCTGAGCCTACGGCAGATGCTCCAGCTTGTCTGCACATCGGAACCACCCAGAGAGCCTTAAACAATATGAAGCTTGCCCCTGCCCTAGATCAATCAAAACCAAATATCTGTGGGGCAACCTAGTCAGGCCAACTGCTCGCCAGGTGATTTGGACCCACATTGAAGGTTGGGAACCACTGCAATGGGCTGTTCCCCATTCTTAGCCAAGGAAGGACAATGTGAGAATAAAACCACTTCTTCATTCTAACATAAGAGTTCAGTACGTGGTGGCTACTGTTATTCTTTTGTTGTTGTTCTTCTTCCTTCTTCTTCTATTTCTTCCTCCTCCTCCTCTTCCTCCTCCTCCTCTTCTTCCTCCTCTTCCTCTTCCTCCTCTTCCCCCTCCTTCTTCCTGATCTCCACTTCTTTAGAAATGGAGAAAAATATCCCAGGACTGGATATAGGCTTAAACTAGCCAAATACCCAGAGATGATTGCCAAGGATAGCAAATATATACACAGCCATACCTCTTTAACATGCCCTTTACAGGCATTACTAATCAACTGTGGCACAATTGAGCCAGAAATGTCCTTGCAGTGTTCTACTGTCTGTGCTCCAGACACCTCCAATCAACTGGGGTTGGCATCCTAGTTGAAACCTATCTGCTGTCCCTAATAGAAGATCAAGGATACTGGTGTTATGCTTTGACCTTTTGGTTAGGTTAGGGAAGCCAACTGTATCTTCTTCCTGACTATGCTGTGGGTTCCTCAGATCCTAACCTGAGATGAGAAAGGCAATTCTGAGTTTGCTTAAAGTGAGTCCATTAGAATTCGAGCAATGTTTCCTACTGACTGTCTTGGTTGACCTGGAGCCAGACAACTGGAGTAGAACACCAGGTATGGATGGTCTTGTATGCTTTTAAACAAAGTGGACAGGGCAATTTCCTGACCACTTGAGCATGCTCAAGAAGTAATCAAGCCCAATTCCTTCTAAGAATACACAGGATTCCTCATGAGCTTTCTTTTCTAAAGGCCTTTCTTTTCAGGCCACTTTTAAAATTATATTTCACATGCTCTCGAGCATTCCTCTAGCCCTGGTATTCAAGGTCGCATACCAGCCTAACCTCCTATCTTAGTCTCTCTCTGTGCCCTACTCGGGTTCTGACTATACTGTTGCTATACTTTCCTGGTTGTGTTGGTCTCCCATCTTATTGCCAGCACTTAGATGACTTTGCTTCTTGTCTGCTTTGATCTTACCTGCATGTAAGGACCTCCTCAAATCACTTCCTGCCTGAGATCCTTAGTCTCACCCATTGTCCGGATTTCTCCTTCCCCTGATCTCCTATTGTATTCAGTTTGCCCTTCTATGTTACTCAAAGGAAGCATATGGCCAGGTGTGATGGCACATGCTTATAATCCCAGTATTTGGGAGGCTGAGACAGGAAGATTGTAGGTTCAAGGACAGCCTCAGCAACTTAGCTAGACCCTCAGCAACTTAGCGAGAACCTATTTCAAACTAAAAAATAAAATACGGGTGGGGGTGTAGTTCAGAAGTACGTGCTCCTGAGTTTAACCTCCAGTACCACACACACACACACACACACACACACACACACACACACACACACAACATATGACAGATGCTTCTCCACTCACCTTGGGGTGATATCCCAATAAACCCATTGTAAGTTCAAAATATTGTAAGGCAAAAATGCATTTAATATCCCTAACCCCAGAAACAATATAGCTTAGCAACATAGTACACAGTATGGGTTTTTTACCCTCCCAATTGTGTTGCTGGCTGGAAGCTATAGCTTGTTGCTGCTGCCCAGCATTATGAGAGAGTATTTTACTATGTGATGCTAGCTGGAAAAATATCAAAATTTGAAGTATGGTTTCTACTGAATGTATGTATATTGATTTCATATAATCACTAAATTTAAGAACTTTAAGTCAAACCGTTGTAAGTCAGGGACCATCTGTATTTCTTAATCCTCTGACAAGTGCCAGGCACTGTCCTAGGCAGTAGCTTTAGGAATCTGATTTTGTTTAATCCCATTGTCACTTTCATTTCTTAGATCTCATCATCTATATTTTATTAATGAGAAAATTAACAACCTTCACTGTTTGGTGATTGGGCTCTGCCACGTCTCCTATGCTATTCTAGGTTCTGTTCGTTCTTCTGTCCTCCTCTGTTTCTAAGGCAGAATTTCCCCTTGTCTGCCTTGTACATAGGATTTCGAGCTACATAATCTAGGTTCAAGGACCAGATCACCTCTTTTGCCACTCTGTTGTTTTGGCAATTTACTTAACCTTTCTGTTCTTATTTTTTCATCAAAGAAGACTAAAATAATATCTGCGTCTCCTCGCCTGCAGAGCAGAGGTCTCTCCACGTACTGGAAGCCTCTTAGTATGAGGCCTTATTATATTTGTCATTATACCTCATACTTGGTTGGCACTGAATGTAACATGGTAAACACTCAATAAATCCTTGTAATTCAATTAAATAAAATTAAACTGAATGAGTCAACAGGTTAGGAAACAAACCCAAATGCCTCTTCTTTGGGCTCAGAACTGATCCTTCCCACCTGCATTGCCTGGAGTGGGTTTGGGCCCCACTCACTTGGAACTGGTTTCCTATCTGCTTTGTTTAGCAAATTCCTTCACAGGGAGACGGAGGCTGGGAAGGCAGGGGAAGGGTGCGGGGAGATGCTGGAATCCGAGAAGGAGCTGGGCTCTTGGTGGAACATATTGCTGTCTGTGTGGGAAATGTTCACAGCAGTTACAACTTTGGATGAATATGCATCAGCGGCGGTGCTGCAATTTGCCGGCGTGCGCCATGCTACGCTGGGAGACTTGGCAAGATGGGTAATTATCTCCGCGTTATGTGCCTTGTCTCTTTCTCTTCTTAATTAAGTAACTAATCTGGTGGAGGAGAGCTCTGTTTGTGTTTGTTTGGCAGGTGCAGCCTCGTGACAGTTGTCTGGAGAAGTTTCTTGGAAATTTATGAGACTTTCAAAAAACAAACTGCTCGGGAGCCGAGCCGACCTGCTGGAGCCTGGGAGAATCAGAGTCAGGCCTCTCCAGAAGCAAAAGACAATGAAGCAGCCACGGAACTTCCCGGCTCTGCTGGCTCCTGCTGGCAAGGCTCACTGGGGGCTCTGACCGTCCAGATCCTTCCCCAGGTGGCAGGAAGAAGGTTGCTCCAAAGGAAAAATGTTCCTGTCCTCACAGGAAGGGAAGGAGGGAAGTCAGAGATCATAATTAGAATAACAATGGATTCTCCTTTCTATCCTGATTCCCTCTACATTTTCTGTATTTGAGCAGATTTTTCCTCCCTGGGCCCTTTACAAGCTATTGTAGAGGAGTTGATTAAACAGGCCAACTGCTGACCACTTATTAGATACTGACCACATAGCTCATGAGCTAACCTGCTGGCATAAAGTGCTTGGGTGTGCTGGGTTTATTGAACCCAATGTCTCTGTCCAGTGACCATGGAGGTGGTCTCCCCTCCTCTGCCACCAAGTTCTGCACTGTGGTCACACAGCAGGGTGCATGGACTATCACTCTGATGACTCCTGAGGATACTCAGTGACCAGAGCCAACTGGTCTAGGAAGCTGAAGGGGGGTGCAGCTTCTTTGGGTGCCTGCGGGTTATTTGCCAAAGAGGGGTGAGAAAGGGCCAGGCTAGCTAAAGGTTGGGATCACAGGTTCAGGAAGGCAATTGAAGGAACTATCAAGGAAGTATTAGTGGCCACACAGAATCTCACAGGCATACCCATGTGGGTCACGGGCAGTGTCAATGGTGAGGCACTTCCCTGACCAAAAACAGATGTGCAATGCAGACAGAGGCAGCTGGAGATTGCTATGCTTTGATAGCTGCCATGGCCCAAGAGACCCTTGCTTTGACCTTTAAGTTCTGACCTTTCATTTGAGATGATGGGCTTGTCGTCTGTGTAGTTGTATACCCTCTCAGCACATTCCAGTTCAATGAAACAAACTGTCAGAGTCCTCTAATTAGGAGCCCATGTCAGGGCCAGTGAGGTGCTGTGGGTGGAGGCATAATGCCTCTCAAGATTACTGGACTCTGGTGGACACATACCTTCTCTGTGGAGGGATTTTGCAGATCTAATTAAGGTCTATAATCAGGCAATTTAAAGATAGGGAGATTATCAGGGTGACCTGACCTACTCACACGGGATGTTTAAAATCATAGGGTTTTATCCACCTGGTTGCAGAAGGGAAAGTCAGAGATTTAAGTATGAGAAGGGTTTGATACACCATTTCTGCAACAAGAAGAGAAAACAGAGAGCCCCAGAAAACAGTGACCTCAGTCCTACAACCACAAGGAATTGTATTCTGCCAACAATAAGAATGAGCTTGGAAGGAGATTTCTCCCAAGAGCTTTCAGATGAGATCTTGGCTTGGCCACCCCTGGGTTTTGGTTATATCGTACTCTGAGCAGGGACCCCAGTGCTCTGACTTCTGACAGAAGCATGAGCCTAAGACAGGTGCCATTTGAAGCTATTGAGTTTGTGCCAATTTGCTATATGTCAATAGGAATCTAATACAGGTGTTAAGCCTCCCACCTGACCCATGAGAAAAGTTACATGAAGTGTCTCTACTGTTTCATGATCCAGGTAGATAGGGACCGGGACCCTAGTCTAGGTTACACTGCTGGTTTGATTTGTGAGGCTAAACAAGTATGTCCCCTCTCTGGTCTTCAGTTTCTTCTTCTGGACAAGTAGGACTGGTACTCAGTGTCCTGTAAGGTCTCACATAGGATCCTTAATCCTATTGTGGCCGTGGACACTGACATGAAGAAATGCTCAGGGAAGAATGAAAGTTTCCTGTGCAGGGGTATCTGGCTTCAAGATCAACGGACCCCCACCCCAGACTTTCTGTAATGCCATGCTTTGCTCAAATACTTTTCATGGATCTCCATTGCCTATAAGAAAAGGGAGGACTCTCCTCTCTCTGCCATTCAGAGTCTACATAATTTGGGCCCAGCCTCACTTTGCGTCTTTGGTCTTCTGCTCCCTGCGTGCCAGTGTTTCCTCACACAGCACATACCACCATGGGTATCTGCATTCATTCTCCCTTCATTTTCCATGTTATCCATCCCTGTTACCAACCTAAAAGTTAAACAAATGCATTTCTGTCTCAATCAGTTCAGACTTCTATAATGGAATACCATAGTCTGGGTGACTTCAGCCATAAAAATATATTTCCTCATAGCTCTGGAGGCTGGAAGTCTGAGATCAGGGCTGGGTGTTTGATGAGGGTCTTCTTCCTGGCTTATAGTGGGCTGCTTTCTTGCTGTGTACTTGTATGATGGAGAAAGGTCACTTTTTTTGTATCTTATAAGGGCACTAACTCTATTCATGAGGCGCCATTCTCATTACCTAATCACTTCCAAAAGGCCCCCTCCAACTTCAAAGGCCACCTCCAAATACTATCGCAATGAGATTAGGCTTCAACATATGAATTTTGGGGAGACAAAAACATCCAGTCTATATCCAGGTTTAGCTCTTATTTACCTGCTCTAGGAAGTCTTTCTGGTATTTCTTCATGAGCAAGGCTTGCCTTTGGTGGTACTGACAAGAAACTCAGCTCTAAAGAGCTTGAGAAGAAAAAGTGAAAACCAGTGATTCATGTAACTCTGGAGTCTAAGGTTAATCTGAGACACAGATGGATCCACGGGAACAAACTGTGTCTTTGGAACCTTCTCTCTCTCTCTCCCCATCTCTTTTCTTTGCTTCCTTCTATGAGTTAACATCTTTGTTCATTTGGAGTAAAAATATGTCCCCTGGTAACCCTCAGCCTGACCCCTGCATCTTGAAAGTCAAAAGAAAGAAGTATTCTGTCTCCCCCAGCTTCTCTATATGAAGGATCAGAGAAGACTGAATGGCCCTGCTTGGATCACTTAGCCATCTTGAACCAATCAATGCATCCAAGTAGATAGGCATTCTCTCATTGGCCAGAGTGGTTTCTGTCCTGAGCCAGTCTCTTGCATTCAGGTAGATAAATACTTTCCTGATTGGCCAGGGGAGAGGTCTGCCTCCTCCTTAGGGGGAGGAGCTGAGCTGTGGCCGATAACTTCATGTGGACTGGGAAAGGTGTAATTCTTAAAGGAATGAGCAGGATGAGCAGAACAAGTGACAAAGATGAGCCAGAAACCAGAAATGCCTGTTCTATCCTCACCTCTCCCTGAGCTGGCCTTCCATGAGTTATCACCTTTCCATTCATTTGATCATAATCACACACTAGCCAGCACAGGAGATATGTATGTGGCCAATCTGATCAACTACTTGTGCAATCTTTCATATATGCTGAGAAAATATAACTGGTTGACACCCCCCCCCCATTTAAAGAGATCTTTCTCCCAACATTGGTGAGCAGGGGGGGGAAATCCAACTAATTTTCCAATAAGACTGAATGTAGTTGGCTCTGATGATTTTAAACAACCCCATTAGGAAATTTTTACTCATTTGAGTAAAAACTCTCAGCTGTTAGACTTGCTAACATGGGGTTCAGGTATGTGGAAAGTGGGGAGCTTACAAACCCATGAGGTGGTGGTGGTGAGCTGATAAGTCCAAGTCCCTGGACAGAGTGTCCGACCTCCCTACCTTGTCTACCTGGGTGTTGCTTGCCCTGGGGATACTCACTGCTAGAAACTAGGGCAGAGGGAGACTGGGACATGTTTCCCTTGGCCTGATCATGGCCCAGTGTTCCCCTTGACTAACAGCCTCTCCTATCTGCTTGATGCCGGACCTACAGGGTGGGCCAAGTCCTGGGTCCATCCCACTGGCCTGCAGTCCACCGCTGGCCTTGCTGAGGGGCTCCTCTTTCCTTGCTGCAGCGGGCCTTATGGGGGGGCTGTAGGGCCTCACCTCCAATATGGCCTCCCCCTCTCCATCTCCAACTCTTGACTGAGCCTTAGTGGCAAATAGACCACATGCTTTGTCCTCTTGTTGGGAGGACTATGCACCATGTCCCCAGTCTTGGTAGTTGATATTCTAATGGGGAAGCAAAAGGAATTGAGAAAATCCTCTCCGAAATGATAGCATAGCTTACTAGACTATTGCTCCAATGCATAATCCTATTTAGTATGTCAATAACTGAATATTGCCCCAATTATTCCTTCTGAGTCTCTTTTGAAACAAAATCTAATCTCCTCCCAGGCAGACAGTTCCCTGGGATGGACCAAGAAAGTCACTCTCCAAGGCAAAGAAAAAGTACATTAAAAATTCAAAGCACTGTCATACCACGTGTGAGCCCTGTGCTTTCTCTGACAGATTGCCTGCTCCGTGTGGCACCCTGCAGCACCCAGAGCCCAGGCCCTTGCCGAGCAACCACTCAGCGAGGGTCCCAGGCTGGGCAGAGCTGTGTGCTGTGAGCAAGACTTGGATCAGTTTATTTTGTATGGGTTCTTAGGCATTAACCCCATCAGCACTGAGTTTCTGGGTCCTGCTGTCTGCCAGGCCCTATGCTGGGTACTGTAGGATACAAACATGGATTGACTCTGGAAGGCATGCTGTTTGCCAAAACTCCTGCGGTTCAAACACCCACCTTAAATTGGAGGGACTACTGGGTAAGATCTTAAAAATCTCCCTCTTAACTACCTCCCACGCTGCCCTCAAGGTCCTCAAAGGCTGCTGGAAATGCTCTGTAGACCTCGAAGGCTCCATTTCCTTCACTCCTCCCCGTTGATGTGGAGCATGCAAAGACCTCTGTTTCTTAGAATGTGCTTAACGTGTCATTGCTTGACCCGATCTATAAATATTGGTGCCCACAGTGCCAACTCCCTGACGCATGATGGGGAGGCCACCCTGGAAGTGCTGTTCAGTTGAGCACCTGATTTATTTCTTGGGTTACAGATGAGTGAGAATTCTTAATGGAAGTCACTTCTTTAGTGACCCAGGAAATGTGGAGGGGGCAGAAGCTCACTAAATTCTTTCCTCAGTGATTTTTTTCCCTTTTTGGCCATAACTGGTCTGCACTTTATGGTCTCCACTCAAAGATGGACGTGCCCGGGGATTGATTCTGGCTCTGAGCAACTCAAAGAAGCCGAGTATAAATTGCAGCTAAAATAAGCAAATGAGGCCACAGTGATTTTAGGACAGCAAATGGGCGATTGCAAAGTGGTGTGAAAAGATGTCGGTTTTGAGGACAATGGGAGGGTGAAAGTTTGCCAAAGGACTCTGCCAGAGCTGACTCAATGGCTCAGCCATTTGGGGCTGGGAACATTCTCCAGTAGAGGGGGACAGAAGAAACAACAAACTTGGAGACTCAAATTTAATTCCAGTTCTGGAGTTACTACTAACTGACTGTGTGACCTTGGGAAAGTTACTTTCCACCAGGTGTGGTGGCGCACGCTTGTAATCCCAGCATTCGGGAGGCTGAGACTGGAGGATCCAGGTTCGTGGCCAGCCTCAGCTACTTAGTGAGGCACTCTGCAACTTAGTGAGACCTGGTTTCAAAATAAAGAATAAAAAATAAGGCTGGGAGTATAGGTCGGAGGTAGAATGCCCCTGAGTTCAATCCCCAGTACCGCAAAAATAAATAAATAAATAAATAAATAAATAAATAAATAGAAAGTCACTTTCCATCTCTGGGTTTTGTTTCTTCATTGGCAAAATAAAGCCAAAATGCCTTTCAGGTTTAAACAGATATGGTTTTGTGGGCCAGTCAAGATGTCCTTGCTATGGTACATTTATAGATCTTCAGGGTCTTCACATTATCTTGTTGCCATGGAAATCATCCAGAAGGCCATCATTGCCTACCTGGGGGCACAGAGGAGTTGCCCAGCAGTGAGTGATGGGGGAAGAGAGGGCTTTCCTTGGTACTGCCCAGTGGGCCTCTGGTTAAAGGAGATTTCTAGAAATGAGATTGAGTTCAAGCATTCTGTTGAGGGATGGGTAGCTGCCCAGCCCAGAGGGAAGCAGGGACAGGATTTGTAACTGAATCTGGTTCACAAGCTATGTGCTGTTAGAAGACCTTTTCTAGACTCAGCATCCTCATCCAGACAATGGGGACTCTCTCTGGAATCCCTTTCTTCTTCTCTGCTACCACGCCATGATGGTTGGTAGAAGGTAGCAGCACCTCCTGTGTGAAAACATCACATAAGGCCTTAACCTCTCCAGGGCTTAGAGACTTGGATGGCTCTCTGGGCAGCAGAAATCCAAGGTCAACCTGTAGGGAGACAAAGGTGGAGGAAGACAGCTGAGAAACTCTAGCACAACCTCCCCTTTCCACCAGGCACCTTTCCTCGTGAACCCTTGGTCTGCTTTTAATAAGGGCTGCTGTTCCTTCCAGAAATCTGCTGGTTGGTTGCAGTGTGAGGTGAGACCGGAACAGGCTACAAAATGGCATAGGGAGAGACAGGATGACAACTTCATCTCACACTATGAATTGCAACTTATTGAGCACCCACCAAGTGCCAGCCTGTGTGTTGGCCCATTTCACATGTGAAATAGAGTGGTTATTTTTCGTTCTTTGAGCTGCCAAAACCCACATCTTCTTGGGGATGAGTCTTGGTGTGGGGCAAAGCCTTGCCTTCCATCTTGGAAAGCAAATGGACAACCCGATCCCTCACTAGTCATCCTGGAGTACTTAGGGTTTAGATCCACGGCCAGTGCAGGTCCTGTCGGCCACACAGATTGACATACTCCTGCCAGGACTCCGAGTCAGGAGCAAATGACCAATGATAAAGGGACCATTTGAGCAGACGCATGGTGGCATGACACATGGCGTAGCAGCAGTGAGTGGTGGGACAAGCACCCAGACACTCTGTTCTTGCCGAATGCTCCTGCACAGCCTGCAGCTGGGCTGTCTGGAACTACCTGCCTTTCTTTTCCCATTTTCCAGGTACATTCTTCAGATTCTTATTGATTCTGAAAGTCCTTTCTGCATGTGATAACCAGAATTGACTTCCGTGGCTTGAAGCCTAGATTCTGGGCTGAAACTACTCTTATCCTCTGTTCATCCTATGAGACACTGCAAGAGATATCATCTGGTACCACTGAAAATCTTGGTCTCAACTGGGTGTGGTGGTTCATGCCTGTAATCCCACACAGGAGGATTGCAGGTTCACGGCTAGCCTCAGTAATTTAGCAAGGCCCTCCACAACTTAGTGAGACTCTATTTCAAAATAAAAAATAATAATAATAAGACTGGGAGTATAGCTCAGAGGTAGAATGTCCCTGGGCTCAATCCCCAGTAACACACACGCACACACACACACACACACACACACACACACACACACACATACACACACACACATACACACCCAGTGTGCAGGGTAGGCAGCCACAGCAAGGCCCCTGATCAGCGAAGAAGCAATGGAGGGGTGTTCGCTGCTCCTCCCTGAGTGGAAGTTCTGTGATGAATCTCATAAGGTGGCTCCAAATGTCACCGCAGCAGTGACCTACTCAACAAGGCATTCTTACATGGGATTTCCCCTCATATGTTCCACTGGCTGGTGCTTCATCTGAGGCCTTCCAGAATAAATGGCCTGCAGGCAAGCCTGTTCCTTGGCCTCTGCTTGTTGGGGTCATGAGGATCAGACAGGAACTAAGCCATGGAGACATCGAGGAACTTGTCAGATCACGTCTGACACAGAACCAAAGCTTGAACCTGGGCCTCTTTGTCTTCAAAGTCTTTGATCTTCCCTTACCACAGTGCCTAATGTTAATAACCAATGGAGCCCATGTATGTTGATCCTGTGAGTTGAGGTGGGGGTAGGGCTCAGGTTGGCCTGAGGAGAGGGGCACCTCTGGGTCCTACCCTCATGCTAGCAGCTCAACACGCTGAGGATTTTCTTGCCTGAATTATTTTTCCCCCCTAAAAAAGTGTATTTCTGTTTCGTTGCTTCCCCTCTCCAGATTGTTTGAGCCTTGCCCTGCCTTGGGAACATACTTGAACATGAGTTGAGAGACCCAGACTTCATTGTCAAGTCCACTCCAACGTGCCTTTTGACACAGGACCAAAGCAACTCTTGTGGCCCTCTGGGCCCAGCTGGCCAGTTCAGTGGTTCCTAAGTGCTCCCCTGGGTCATCCATGTTGGTCACTTGGGTGGGGAAAGGGGCTGTCAGGGGAGTGTGGAAATTACACAAGGTCTACCTCCTGAGGCTCTGATCCAGGACATCAAGTGGGGCCCAGACTTCTGTATTTTAGCAAGTTTCTCAAGGTTAATAAGTTTTCTTCTCTATCCAGATCCCTCTTTTTCTCTCAAGCCCTTGATGTGGGAATGACTAGGGAATTCCAAAAGGCAACTCCATTCCCAAATATCCCCTTGGTTAACTTGCCACAGGCCTGTAGCTTCTGCTCTCTAAAGCAGGCACATGTCCAGGAGGCCTCTGGTAAATGCCAGGAAGCCAGACAGGGAGGTGGGGTGGGGCCTGTGGGGGTGGAGAGTGCGTCATAACTTTGCAACACACAGGTTATGCTAGGGTATCAGGTAGCACTTCACCTTGAGCAATCAGGGTCTGGGGATATTAACATTTTGATCACTGTTAACACATTCCAGGGTACTAAGGAAACCCAGTAGGTAGGGTATTGTCTGAGCACCAATGAGATAGTCTGCAAGCACTAAAGCCCAGAGGCTAGATGCTGAGAGGGGAGAGGGGACCATGACAGGGTCAGCCCCCAGGAAGGCTAATAAGAAAGGAACAGAGGAGCCAGAGGTCCATGCCCATGGTGATTATCCCTGGATCCAAATCCTGGTGTCACCACTGAATGACTGTTATGGTTTAGATTTGGAATGTCCCCCAAAAGGTTCATGTGTTGCAAACATGTCCACAGTGCAACAATATTCAGAAGGGAAATAGTTGAATCAGCACTTTAATCTCATCAGTGGATAAATCCATTGAAGGATTAATAATGGATTTGCTGGGCTGGGTGGTAACTTAGGCAGGCGGGGCATGGCTGAAGGACTGGGGGTGTGGCCTTGGGAACTGTCTCTGTTTCTAGTCACTTTCTGTCACTCTCCCAGCAGCAGATGAAGAGAGATGAGCTGCTATCCTCTGCCACATGCCTTGGCACCATGATGTCTGTCTTGGAGTCAGCCACCTCTGGACTGTACCTCTGAAACTGTGAGCCTAAATAAACCTTTCCTCCTCTATGTTATTTTGGTTATAGCAATGAAAAAGCTGACTAAAATAGTGACCATGGGAAAATTACTGGGCTTCACTTTTTCTCAAGATGCCTCTCTCTCTCTCTCTCTCTCTCTCTCTCTCTCTCTCACACACACACACACACACACACACACACACACATACACACACACCCCTGCTTGACATGGTCTCACCCCTATAACCAGTTGAACTGGGTGGTCACTACTCAAACAGAACCACCTATGGTGTCTCACCTTGGATTTAGAATTTGATCTGAAAGATCAAGTCTCTAGGTGGTCAGAGGTAATATGTAACCGTGGGTATAGTCTGGCAGGCAGCTGTAATTTGCTCAAAGACCAGAGGCCAAGAGAGCTGGTTTACAGAGAGACAGCATGAAGCAGAGATTTAAAGAGAAGCAGAAAAAAGAATAAGAGAGAGCCCCAAAGATTGTCTGGACCATTGTTCCAGTACTTCCTGAATGGCATCCTCCTGTAGGTTCTGAGAGGTGTCCTGAATATGAAAAACAAACAAGCAAACAATCTACTTTATTTTTTGCTTAGACAAATCTGATTTCTGTTGCTTGCATTCCAACAATCCCAACCAACAGCTTCCCTTCTACAATTTGCATGCACTATCAGAGCAGATGGCCACACCACTTACCAGTGAGCTGCCCACTGGTGCTGGCTCAAACTCTACCGCAGACTCCTAGCCAGCTCCTTTCCCAAAGCAAACATACATACATAAACATATACATATACATATACATATACATATACATATACACATACACATACACATACATATACACATACACTTATCAGCCCACCATCTCTTCATCTACTTGCCAACATACTGAGGAAATTTTCTATGGCCCAAAATATGCAATTCAGTTAGTCTCAAATCCTACATGTTAAAATGAATATCTTGATTTAGCAGGTTAAAGCAGGACCAAAGAATCTGCTTTTTTTTTTTTTTTTTGTACCTGGGATTGAACCCAGAGATTTTCTACCTCCGAGCTATACCCTCAGCCCTTTTTTTGTTTTGAAACAGGGTCTTGCTAGGTTACTGAGGCTATCCTTGAGTCTGAGATCTTCCTATCTCAGCCTCCCAAGAACTGGGATTACAGGAATGCCCCACCATGCCCGGCTGAGTGTGCTGTTTTTAATGGGTCTCCATGTGAGCTGGATGCTGCTTGTCCAAGGGCTGCATTTGAAATAACAAGGATTTAAACTTTTCATGCAAGGAATTACAAATGAGTAGTCAATTAAAACCCCAATATCAGTCAGCAGGCTAGATAACCAAGTAGCTATCTAAAGTAGGGGAAAAAATAAAAATAAAAAAGTAAACACCTAACTAGTTTTAATTAATTACAAATCTGAATAGAGCATCCTTGCTAAGAACCCCCATTTTATTCCTTTCAAGAGTACACAAAGAATAGTTGGCCTCTCCAGGAAAGAAGGAAAAAATAAGCAAGCATTATAATTAGCATACCAATGACCAATAACTAGAAAGGGGGTTTTAAAGTGGTAGAGGATATTTAAACAGTTCTTCTCCTCCTCCCAAACTCTCAAGTAGCTTAGATATCTTCGTCTTTTTCCAGCTTGCTTGTGCTTATTGTTTGGGCAGAGCCTATTTTCAAAGCCAGAGCAACGCGTCCCTTCATGGGACTCTCACAGATTCCTCAGTCATGCAGCCCCAAAGGCAGTGCCAATCTCTTTACCAAAGACGTTGCTTTTGTTTTATTTTTCTCTTTCAAGAAACTGACATCTTAGCGCCTCATATCCATCTTAGTTTAAACAAATGTTTTGATTACATCCAAGTGAGAGCCCAACAAAAGCTGTTGGGACTGAACTCACGCATTCGCTATTAGTTTTAGACAATTTGTTCTAATATTGTCTGGAATCATTCATTTATACACCCATACAGATTTGATTACTTTACTTGTTTCATTAATCTTTATTTGTTTAATCATCTGTTTAATCTGTTTAATCATTGGTTTAAGTGGAAAGATTACATGAAGATGTTTAGCATTGGCTCATACAGGCATTCTGACATGGAGCCTGGCATTCCTTTTTGACTATTTATTATATTCTTTTATAGGGCTTCCCGAGCCACTTGAAAGCCTATAGGATGCTTCGGGGAATTCAATAATTTAGTAGTTCTTCACCACTGAACATGATGTATTTTTAAAAATGTTATTTAAATAAGCAATATTTGTGGAATAATTTGACTTCCATTCTGGGCTCGCGGTTCCTCCTCTCCCAACCAAATGCAATATTTAAATTGGCACTGAGACCGGTCTTTAAGAAATTGGGAAGGAAGGACTGGGAGACTGGGAGTGTTCTCAAGGATGAGAGAGCGGTTTCTTCTCTTTAGATGTGTTTGCTCAGAGAGGCAAAGTTGGTTCTTGTTTGAAAGTCAAAGGCGGCACCTGGTTTGGGATGTCTCATGGTCACTGTCAGGAAAGGCAAGCCTCCATCTCCCTCCATATTGGAAATGACTATTGCATGTGAGACCTTTGGAAGTTTCCTTTGCATCCAATATGTTTAATAAAATGGCCACCACGTGTCTATGCTAACTGCTTTTTGTGTCAGGCTCTAACTGTTCCAGGATGAGGATGGATAAAGCTGGTGTACCATGGGCAGGTCAACAGGTGTTACTTCTCAGGTGAGAGATAAACTCCTAGGGGAAAGGCAGCCTTGCAGATGGCACTGTGGGAAGAGCCTGTCTCTGAATGGAGACCCTTGCTCTCAGCAGAGGCCCCCCTACCTCTGCCCCCATCTTCCCCAAATCCCACCACCTTCCAAGGACCAGCTTCAGCCTCGCTTTCTCTCTCTTACTCCAAGATGACACACACACACACGGATTGAGGCAGAGTGAGGACTGGAACTCTCTGCTTCTGAAATTCTGTTGGGAAAAAAAAAATCCCAACATAAGACTTCCTGAGCTTTGGGTACCTAATAATAGGAAGTTGATATGAGAATAAAAACAGCCCCATGCTGCCACTGCCACCCTAATCAAGGACCACCCTTATGTGCTGTCTGCAGACATTGGTTCCAAGCCCCTTAAGTTTCTCTACAGGACAGGTTGGTTGTTAAGCTGCCCCATTTGCACCCCATGGAAGGGATGAGCCTTCTGGGGCTCCAGTTTCTCACCCAGAGCTCTCTCAGACACTGTTCTTGGGGGAAGCATGACACCTGGTGCACTTGAGCACATCTGGGGTCACAACTCTGTTCTCACTGGACATATGAGAACAGTTCATGGGAACTGTTCTGTGGGCCTGTGTGCAGTTGTACACTGGAAGGAAAGTGGATTTCCAGAGGGAGCAGATTCGGAGGAGGAGGAGGAGGAGGAGGAGGAGGAGGAGGAGGAGGAACTCAGCCATCCCCTGGGAGTCCTCTGTTTGTCCCAGCATAGTCTGGAAGATTGGATTGTGCTTTTTGTTTCCTCGGGCGAATATGTGCCAGCCCAGCTGCGCACTCCTTGTTCCTTCTCCCAGGAATCCTAGCCCTCCTTGCTGCCTTCTGTTGAGCCTCAAGTCTGAGGCTGCACATCAATTGACCCCAAGCAACCTAGAACATGGAAACCTCTGTTCTGCACTTCCAAAGGACTTACTCTTTCAAATCAAGTCCTGGGTGGCATTAGGAAGAGATGTATTAAGCCAGTGTGATGATACATGCCTATATTCCCAGTACTTGTAGCATGAGTTAGGAGAATCTCAGATTTGAGGCTAGCCTTAAGCAATATAGTGAAATTCTCAGCAATCTAGCAAGATCCTGCTTCAAAACAAAACAAAACAAAAAAAGCTGAGGTATAGCTCAGAGGTAGAATGCCCCTGGGACAATCCCCAATTCCAAAAAAGAAAGTGATGTTATCATTGAAGGCCTTCTTTCTGGGCCACCAGGTTTCAGTGTGCATAAAACACCAGATCCTGAGGCTTCTTAATCACTCTGCCTCTGTCTAGAAACTTAATCATGCTCCACTTAGCCTGCTTTCTTAGCATTCCCAGTAGAGATGTCCAAGAAGGTTTGGAAGAAGCTTGAAGAAATTGGCAGCTCAGGACCATTCCCAGCTGGGGACCTTCATTCTACTGTACGCTGAGGTCAGCCTTGCAGGGCACATTCCATAGAGCTGTCCAATTACTCAGCCTGGATGCTAAGGAGCAGTGTTGGATGCAGGGACAGCAGTCCAGCCCACAAGTACAGCTGACTAAATCCTGAAGCTCATTGGGGGGAGTTGCTGTGGTCAGTTAAACCTCATGTCTGTGAATACAGGAGAATGGAGGTTCTCCTCATTTTTCTTATGCAAAGACTACTGCTCACCCTGCCATGGTGGTAAGATTCATTCAATTAACCAAAGATGCACCTGGGTTAACAGCCTCTCTCCTGGATCCCAGACTTGGTACCAAGCATTGGAATAGAGACAAATATGGTTGTGGAGTTTCTTGTATTTATGGAGGAATGGGGTGATGCCTGAGTCCAATATCTAAATCCCTTACGACTGTGGGGCCTGGGAGAGGGTCTTCAGGGGTGAGAAGAGCGCAAGGAAGGGGAGAAAGCCAAAGTAAACTTGGAAGCTTGGCTTCACTTGCCCAGAGTCATCTCGGGTGCTGTCTTCTGCAGCCTGGCCATATTTGTTAGATGCCTGTAGTGATGTGACCCGTTTGTGAGACTGGACCTCCCATAGCTGAGATCTTTCTCTCCCACAGCAAGGGTAGAGTTCATGTCTCATTCTTTCTTCCTGCTCCCTCATCCCACTGAGCATTGAGCTCAGAGCAGATGCATTATAAAGGTGAGGCCGATTGGGACTTGAGAAGGTTAGTAGAGGAAAGTGATGGGGGTTAGGGGTTCAGGCAACTTTCTATTATGATTTGTTGAACCCCATCATATGCCAGATCTATGCTGAGTCCTGGGAGTACAGCAATGGGCCATCCAGATCCCGCTTCATAGGGCTGTTGTGAAGATTTACTGGGAGATTACGTCATCAGTAAACACTGTAGAGACTGGTACACTGAGCCAGGGCTCTGACTGACGAGCCAAGAACCGTGCATTCCTATGAGCAATGATGAGTCATCAAGTGGTTTGGGGCAAAAGAATGGGATGAACTGGTTTTGTTTCAAAAATTTTAGTTGTAAAAATAAATCATGCTCACAAAACAATATCAAATTACATGAAGAAAACACGAGATTAAAGTCCTCATCATGTTTACATCTCTGCAGTCTTTATCCCCTTTCCAAGAAACGGTTTCCTTAAATGGTTTTGTGGCTACGCATTTACAGACATATTTTTTTTTACAGAAATAAAATATACTATGAATCTATTAGCTTATTTTCCCACTTAATAAACAGTTATCTTTTTGCTGGTGCATATAAATTAATTTTTTTTTTTTTGGTGCTGGAAATTGAACTCAGGGGCATTCTACCTCTGAGCTACACCCCAGGCACTATTTTATTTTTTATTTTGAAACAAGGTCTTACTAAGTTGTGGAGAGCCTCACTAAGTTGCTAAAGCTGGCTGTGAACCTGTGATCTTCCTGTCTCAGTCTTCCAAGTTCTGAGACAAGCGTGCATCACCATTAACTTATTTTTTTTATTATGTGTAAATATAATGTATGAATATAGTGAAATTTATTTAACTATTTTCCTACTGATGGACATTTTTCCACTTTCTTCTTAATGTGGCAAACAAAGCTGAAACATTCTCTTATAAACCTTTGAACACTCATCTAGTGTACTTGGATGGTAAACTTTTAGCAATGAATTGACCAAGTCAAAAGGTTGTTAAGCTTTCAGATTTCTCCAGATTGCCCCCCCAAAGGCTATCTGTAACCCTACCAACAGTAAATAGTAGTTCCTGTTTCCAAATAGCCTGGAAAACACTGTATTATAAATATATTGATATTTGGAAATATGATTAATGAGAAATAAGGTCTCAGTTTTTTTATGCTTTTAATTACAAGTGAGCCTGAGCATCTTTTCACATACCTCTTCGTGCTTCATTAACTTCTTTTCCCTTGATTGTTCATGTTCATTTCCTAGTTACCAATTTGGCTGATGTTTTTAAAAAATTCCTCTTTATTTTAAAGAAGTTAGCTCTTATCACTCATAGTGTATATTGTTATTGCTTTCCCAAATTATACCCATATTGACGTATACTTTTTATATACAAAAGTCACACATTTAAATATAATTGTTGACTTTTGACAATGTTTATACTCACATAACCATCATTACCACAACCAAGATATAGAACACTTCTGTAACCTTCAAAGTTTCCTTGGAACATTTTACTGTTATTCTCCTCTTATTCCCTATCCTAGGCAACTACTGAGATGGTTTCTATCACTCTACTGAGAGAGGCTTAGTTTACTCAGTACTAGAGTTTCACATATAAAGAATAATAACATATCTATTCTTTTGTAAATGACTTTTCTCCATATAATGTTTTGTGTGATTCTTCTATGTTGTTACACTCATCAGGATTGTATTCCTTTTTCTTGCTGGGTAGTGTTCCAATTCATGAATATATCACAATTTGTTGGACAGTTGAATAGTTTCTAGTTCAAGGCTATTACAAATGAAGCTGATATGAACATGCTTGTACAAAGTCTTTATGTGGAATATGTTTTAATTCCTCTTGAGTAAATAGTGATATAGTAGCTGGATCATATGATAGGTCTTTGGTAGTTTTATAAGAAACTGAAAAAGTGTTTTCCAAAGGGATACTACCATTTTTCATGCCTGCTGATAGTGTGTGAGAGTTCCAGTTTGGTCTGTATCCTTGTTAACACTTGGTATTGTCAGCCTTGTTCATTTTTGCCATTCTAGGGGCATAGGGTATTTCACTGTGGTTTTAACTTGCATTTACTCATGACTAATGAGTATGAGTATTTTTATGTACTTATTGAACTTTTATATATTTTCTTTGGTAAAGAGTTTGTTCATATACTCAGCTCTCTTTTTAATTGAGTTGTCGTAAGATTTTTTTTTTAATATTATGGCTACAAATCCTTTGTCAGATATTTATATTATAAATGTTTTCTGAAATGATGAATTTTTTTTTTTTTTTTTTTTTTTTTGCGGTACTGGGGATTGAACTCAGGGGCATTCTACCTCTGAGCTATACCCCCAGCCCAATTTTTTATTCTTTATTTTGAAACAGGATCGCACTAAGTTGCAGAGTGCCTCACTAGGCAGCTGAGGACGGCCTTGAACCCAGATCCTCCTGTCTCATCCTCCCAAATGCTGGGATTACAAGCATGCGTCACCACACCTGGCTCTGAAATGGTGAATTTTGAAGAGCAAAAAATTTAATTTTGATAAAGTTCATTTCATCAATCTCTTCCTTTATGATTTGTATTTTTGTGTTTTACCTAATAAATCCTTGTATTTTCTTAATAAATAATAAATCTCCTGTATTTTCTTTTAGAACTTACATAGTTCTCACACTAAGGTCTATGATGAATTATGTGTAAACTTTTAGTGTTGATATGTCTTTTTCTATATACATGAGTGAAAATTTTGCTAGGTAAAAAATCTGGAGGTTACTCCCCCATTCCCATACTCTATAGATACTTTTATAGTAATAACCTAAAGATTTTCATATTTTTCTTATAGATTTAGTTATTTCATCAAGATATGCCTTGAAATTCTTTGTTCTGTGTTTTTCCATTAATGTATTACTTTTAGTCTCAGAAATATTTTATTGTAATAGTTTATAAAGCATTTTCCTGATTTTTTTTTCTGGTTTTACTATTTTTCATTTAATAAATAAGTTTTGGGTAGAGACTTTGTGATTTCCCATATCCACCTGGCCACCTTTCTTAGGAGTTTAAGAAAATAACTTAGGGGAATAATAAACTTTCCCACAAAAGAAAGAAGTCCCCAGAAGAATATAAGTTGGAAACAAGAGTAGGCATGTACACTCCCTTCCTCCGAGGACACGGGTGCATGTAATAAATAAATGGAAGAGCCGGGCGTGGTGGCACACGCTTGTAATCCCAGCATTTGGGAGGCTGAAACTGGAGGATCCGGGTTCGAGGCCAGCCTCAGCTACTTAGTGAGGGACTCCGCAACTTAGTGAGACCCTGTTTCAAAATAAAGAATAAAAAACAGGGCTGGGGGTATAGGTCGGAGGTAGAATGCCCCTGAGTTCAATCCCCAGTACCGCAATAAATAAATAAATAAATAAATAAATAAATAAATAAATAAATAAATAAATACATACATACATGGAGGTACCAAGTGATCATCTCACCTATGTTTCTCACCTACATGTGTTTTTGTTTCTTCTTAATATTCATCCATATTTCTAACTTGCCTACCATGAGCATGTATTGCTTTCATAATAACTCCCAAACAGTGGAACTATAGAAGCAGAAAGGATGATCCTGGTTAGACAGCTCATTTACCCAACATTTCCTGAACACTAACTTCCTTCCCATCACGAATTCCTTCTATTCAGGCAGGAATAGTAATTCCACAGTAAAATGAAGGGATGTAGATTTGACGGTCAGTGTAAACAGTTTTCTACATATCTGTGCTAGAGTAACTTGACTCAGGTTCTTGGCCTTCTCCCTGGGGACCACATTTGGCCTGCAAGTGAGTTTGACAACACAATGGTGCCCTTTTTTGAGCCTGGGGCATGATCCCCCCAATTTCCCATGGCCTTCACAGTCATTTTCTGGGGCCCCAGGTCTACTCCAGTCATGTGGTGCCTGCCTGGTCCTTACAGGTATTGAGTTTGTAAACTTTTGGCCCAGGGGATGTTGCATGGCTATTCAACGGCTATCCAAATCAGCCTCTACTTACTTTATTTTTCTTTCTCCATATGCTAAGGCAGAAAAGGGAAATGAACGTGAGATATATAGTGTATGCCATGACCTCATTGGGGGAAGTTGTCTCTGAGTTTCCCAGTGGCTAAACCAAAGAAGGCAACCCAGTCAGTCTTACAACCCACGTTGTCAGTTGTCTAAATCAAAACCATTTTCTCAAGAGAAACAAGCTCTACTTTGAAAATAAGTGTATGAGATGAAAACTGCCTTTGCCTGTCTCCTCTAGATTTGGGAGCTCAGAATTCTAAAATGATCCCAGTAGAAGCTGTACAAATACATTTAATGCAAAATGCATGTGGAGCAAGCTTGATGTCTACATGAGCTAATTGAGAGGAGAAAGGATTTTGAGTTTAGCATACAAGCACTTAGTACATCTTTCTTTTTGCATTATAGATAGCATTGCTATTTTCTAAGAAAAAAAAAACTGAAATATTTCATGCATGCATGCAAATTAGCCTGAACTCTGTGCCCAAGGTATAAAAGAAATGGAATCATGGATGTTTTTGTAAAGTAATTTCCACCTCTTTTATTTCCTGAATAGTTTAGTGACACTGTATGAATGGGGGAGGGGAAGGATAGGATCACATTTGGTTCATGGGAGACTGTTCCAGTATCATCATATCTGAGTGTTTCTCAGCTTGGCTGGCTGCTCATTGAAAACACCTGGAAGTCTTTGAAGAAGGCCATGCCTGAGTCTCACCCTACGCCAGTGGAATCTGATTGTTTAGGGTGGGGCCAAGGGAATTATTTTTGCTCCAAAGGTCTTCTGGTGATTCTCAAGTGCAGCCAGGGCTTTGAGCTCTCTGTCTCTGGACCAAGCGTTCTCAGACTTAATGCCTGCAACTCGTTTGGCAGAATGGCTGAGATGCTGGTTTGTCGGCCTCATTCCCACCTTGAGACTCTAATTGGTATGTCTTTGGAAGTGAGATCGGTGTATGTGATGTGTCTTCAAATGTGGAAACAAATGTAGAATACAGCAATTAGGAGAGAGAGAGGAAGAAAGAGAGAGAGAGAGAGACAGAGAGAGAGACAGAGAGAGAGAGAGAGAGAGAGAGAGAGAGAGAGAGAGAGAGAGAGAGAGAGACAGAGACAGAGAGAGAGAGAGAATATGAATCAGAAACTGGAAGGAACTAGACAACCACAGTGAGGGGCTGGTCATTATAACTGTGCGAAGAATCTGACTCTGCTTTTCCTCCAACCAGGACCTCTGTCCCAGCTAGCCTGGAGCCCCTGACAAGTTCCCTGGCCTATAGAAATGAGAGCAGTTGTTATACATCATGCACAGGAATGAGCTCCAATTGAATACATTTCTGGGAAAGGGGAGGGGGTGTGGACACTTCAACAAGAGCTGGGGCATACCGAGAGGGCATCCTGGTTTCAAAGCCGTGGCACCTGCCCAGCCAGGCTCTGGGGGGCTTACAGTGGAAAGCTCCAACCTGCTTCTTCTGGCTGCCTGACAGTCCATTTCACATGCAGGTTAAGGGACATTTTCTGTCTCAAGAAAGCATTTCTCATAAACCAAGGATGGGAATTGGAACTATCTGCTGGCTCCACTGGGTATCTTAAAAAGGAAGACAGCTGGGGTGATGGGGTCAGCAGCAGACACCCGAGTCCCTCTGCCTGCCTCTCAGCCTGGCCTGACCCTCCCAGGCCTATTAGAAGATGAATTTTCAGGCGACGCCTGTGTTTTCACTTGGAGCAACCCAATAGGAGCTGCTGCAAATATTTCACCAGCTTTTCTGTGTGTCGGCTCCACTAATCATCAGCCTCAATCACTGGTGCGATATTTTATGAATTAATAAAAATGATCATGGGCAGTCCGGGGGGACCCAGGGAGGAAACGCGTGAGGTAGAATTTTAATGAGCACCGTAGGGAATTTCAACCTTTACTTGCTTTTTATTATTATTTTTTTGTAAATCTTCCCTTCTCCCTCCCACACTCCCTACATGAATTCTTGTTTCTGGCCCGGCCCCCTCCCCTTCAGCAAAATCATAGCTTGAGCTGCTCTAAAAGACTGTCACGCGAATTAGGTCTCTCCCCTCGGCTTGTTGTCTGGCCCATGACGCTGCCATCCTGCGCCGCAAACGCGCCCCGCACACCTGCTCTCTGTCCTAATTGAGCAGATGATCTGCCGATTTGTCATGCTTAGCCCAGACCCCCTTCCTAGCACCCCCTCCCCCAGACTGCCAGCCTCAGCCTGCCTGGAACATTGGGCAGATGCAGCGCTCTGTGTGTGTGTGCGCGCGTGTGTGTTATGACAGATCTTGTACTCATTATTGAATAATTCATTGTTGCGTTAATGTCTTCAGATACCATCTCTCACTTCCTCACTCTTCCTCTCTCTCATCTGGCTCGCTGGGGAAAACTTGATTATGCCTGCCGCTCTGACGACAGAGTATACAGATAAAAGATAATTGCTTGGCTTGACTCCTCCATTGATATGAAAATAAGATTTAAATTATTCACTCCGGTTTAAAGGTTAGTTGAAGGTTATTACAGGGGATGAAGGGAAAAAAAATCACTCTTCATAACGTTGGGGGCTGAGATAAGACAGGTTTGAAAAGGCCTAATTTGCACTGTAGGCAGAAGCGCCTTGTTGTGAATACGCTGAGAGTCCCTCCAGAGATTTTAATCTAGGAGAAGTCAATTATTTATAAGCAAATTATGGCCGGCTTTTCATATATATAAAACACTCTGCGTCATAAATAAGGACAAGGTGGTGCCTGGTGCTTTCTTGGCACCCAGTTTTTTCTCCATCTTAGAGCTCTGGCACAACAGGAATTTAATGAGGTGCCTCTATTACGGAGGTGGGCTGTCTTGATGGGGGCTCTTTTTAATAGATGGTAATGGTAATAGTAATAATGGTAATGATAATAATTTGGCTTGGGGGGGCGGTCTCTGCATCTGAGCCTGACCCTCTGTGGGGCAGAAAGGCAGGAGCCCAGGCACTTCCTGCCTACACCTGGCCCCTCCCGGGTGCACAGGGCCCTGCTCCCTGGGGTTGTCGAAGGCAGGCAGCTTTGCATAGGAAATCATCTCAGAGCTGCTTCCTCCCAAGGAGGCACCTCTCCCGCCCGAGGATCAATAATTAATGGCCTTCCATGTTTCTGGAAGTTGGGCGCTGTTTCAGAAGGTATCCAGTGGACTCCTCCGCTCCATGCATTAATCATGGGCAGCCATTTTTACCCAAATAAAGAGCCGCAGAAAGCGAATGCTCTTAGCTCTGGTGGGCCACCTTCAGCTTTTGAGAAACTCTCCCTCCCCACCCCCCAGGAAGTGCTTCCAGATGATTACAGCCTCCTAGTCGTCCCTGCTGTTAGCTCTCCGTGGTGATGCTGCCTAGAAGGAAGCCTGGCTCCTGCCAGTTTCCAGGGAGGACCTGGGGCAGCCTGCGGTTGCAGAAGCACAAGCAGAGGACTGGCACTGGTGTGGACTTACCTGGCCGACTCAGGGGCGGGGCGGCGGGTGGAGCTGTTTGTGGGAATGCCAGGCTAAGCATGGGGTGCACTCCACTTCTGGATAGCTTGGACTTAAGGGGCTGTGGGTCATCTGTAAGATGACATTCTTCCCATTCCTCTTGCCTCAGCCTGGAGTCAGCAACCCTACAAAAGCTGACAAAACTAATGGGCTTCTCTGAGAGAGAGAAATGGAGAGACAGACAGACAGACACACACACACACACACACACACACATGCACAGACTAAAGTGAAAGTGCACATTGTGGGGTGCTGTTCATCTGGCTTTCTTACCAAGACTCAAAGAACTTAAAGGACTTGCCTAAAGTCATACAGTAAATAAGTGGCAGAGTTTGGACCCAATCCCAGCTCTCCTAATACCCAGTTAATAATATTTTGGGGGTTCTTTTATCTACTTATTGTTTGATATTTTTTAAAAAATAATGATGATTCTCATGTTATAATCCAGGCCCCATGGAAGTCAGAGGGTGGGGTGGGGACATGGTTTAGTTCTTCATCTTTGGGGGATGGGACAGGGGTTATCAGGGCTCCTTTCAGCTCTAACTCTATGAATACAAATTCAGTAGAATAGTCCTCAAGGATTATTCTCAAGAACAGAGGGACCCTGTCTTAAGCCATTAAATGAAAAGAAACATTAGCTACACTTATTTTATTTTGGTACTGGGGATTGAAACCAGGTGCATTCTAGCTATGAATTACACCCCAGCCCTTTTTTTTCAAATTGTGAAACAAGGTCTTTCTAAGTTGCTGAGGGTCTCATTAAGTTGCTGAGACTGGCCTTGAACCTGAAATCCTCCTGTCTCCGCTTCCCAAGTACTGAGATTACAGGTGTGCACCACCATGCCTGACTTGACTGTACATTTAGCTTGAACAAGGCATGCTTCAGGTCCTGCAAGGAGGTATGGATGGCAGGATTCTCCGAAATCTCACTAGTCTGCAAGAAAAAGTAAAGTAAATGGGTGACCCTCAGCAGGTGGGGGTAGGGGTTAGTGCAAGTTCTACAGAGGCTCCTGGCTGAGGAGGGACCCCCCAGGAGATGAAACCAGCAGGGCCAGCTTCCAGGAGGAGAGGCTGAGGTGGACAGGGGCTGCTAGCAGAGGGTGAGGCAGGCTCAGGGATTGAAGCAGCCCAGCAAGTGCGTCAAGGTGGTGGTAGCCGCCACTGAGGCCGAGGCGTGTTGGGTGAATCCTGGGGTCAGGCAAGCCTGGGGGAACTATGGAGCTGAAACACTTCAGTGCTCAGTGGAGCCCCTGCTGGTCCTGGAGGAGAAGGATGATATGTTGAAAGCAATGTCAAAGGAAGATTTAGGTATAGATTTCCAAAGTTGGGATATTGCCCTGGGAGTGGAGGCGGGCACTGGAATGATCCAGGGGGTGGTAGTAGCCTTGGGTGCAATTAGAGAGACCATTGAATAAAAATAAGGGGGCAATGGAAGTGTGAGGGGGTGACTGAGTAATTTTTTTTTTTTTTTCTGAAAAGGGGACAGTCAGTCAATAAGTCTGGGGATCTATGACTTAGGAACGAAGAGGCTCAGGTAGGAAATGTGAGGAGGCTGATGTAACCTAGGCATGGACCAGAGGTCAGGAAGGATTAAGTATTTTCAAAGACGAAATGATGGGATTCACTGGAGAAATGTAAAGGAGAAGGAAGTACCAAAACGAGAACAGAAAGAAAAACCGTCGTAGGGTAGGACATGGTGAGTGTTGGGTGGGGAACGGTGAGGAGCTCACTCTGGGGCACAGAGAGAAGCTCCACGGGCCACAGGCAGAGGCTCAGAAGACAGCTGGGCCTGGGGCCTCTTATCGCCCACACTGGCCTGGAAGGGGCATGACGTGATAACCCAGTGGTAGGCAGTCTAGCCAGCCTGGGGCGCTGGAGCTCCTTCTCCTGGCCCGAAGTGCCTCCCATAGCATCTCTAGCAGAGGGAGGGAGAGGAGTGGACGCTGGCCCAGCAGTTTGCCCCCCTTGGCTTTCTTCCCCCTAGGGGCAGGAAGGACTACTCACTAAGGAAAGGTTTGAAGGATTATCTGACTTGTACTTAAGGGGAGCTGGTTGCACCCAGCCAAGCAGCATTTTAATTATTTCCAATCTCCGAGTTCTGGGAAGCCCTGCGACCACTCCGCCAGCACGGATGATTGATTGCCAGGCAGGACCTCTAGGTTAATGAGTCAGAGGTCGCTGCAGGAGCTGCGTTTCCACCCAATCGGTGGACAGTCAAACCTTCCTAATTATTTTTGCAAGCTGACTCCCTAATGTGATCGGCGATGTGCTGGCTTTAAGTTCTCGTTACCCATTTCCACCCACAGATAACAGGTCTCACTCATTCACCACGGGCAATTTCCTGCCCCATTACCTGTGAAAATCAGAGAGCAGCCAGCCGATTAGGAGAGCAAAAGAGCCTATTTCTTCCCTCTTCTTAAAAAACACAGTAAAGGAACTTTCCTGCAAGACTCCAGGTTTTTTTGACTTCATGTCAAGGCAGTGTGTATCCCATTGAGGCCTGGTAGTGCCCATCAGATGTGGGCAAGCATGCTATTCACTCTCCACAGGGCAGCAAGGCCAGGGCCATATTGCCAGGCTCAGAGCAGGTGTTTCCCCTTAATCACAGACCTTCAGTGTGGTCTGCTTTTCAGGATCCCACCTCAGCCATTGCCTCCTGGGGCTCTGAATGAAGTGGAAGCCCTATGATCGGTCTTCTGTGCCTCACAGAGAGGCTCATGGTACTGGGAGAGGCTGGTGTCTGGCCACACATATTCTCATGTGGCCATTTTTCCATGTGCTTTTCTTTCCTCTGAAATCAGGTTAAAGAAAGCAGAAATCACATCTGTATCCATCACCTGCTGCTGTGTAACAAATGATCCCAAAACATTGCAGCTTAAAAGTAATGATAAATATTTATTACCTCCCAGGGTTTCTGTGGGCCAGGTGTCCTGCCACTCTCTAATGGGGAGAAGTATGTATGTGGCTTGGAACAGGGATGTCTGTGTGAAACAGTGTCTAGTAGTGTGTGGTGCATATAGCATTGCTTTTGTGATCAATGTTGAAACTGGCTAACAAGGTGAGTGTGTGAGTTATGTAGCACAGTGGCATTCAGGAATGGCTTAGCTGGTGGTTCTGGCCCACAGTCTCGTGAGAGTTTGGAGTTCAGGTGCTTTCCAAGGCTGCTGCCATCTGAGGCTTGAGCCCAGGATTTTCCCCAAGATGGCTCTCTTACCCAGCTAGCAAGCTGGTGCTGGCTGTTGGCGGGAGGCTTCGGTTCCTTGCCACATGGAACAAACCCTCTAGTGCTGCTTGAGCATCCTCAGAACATGGCTGCTAGCTTCCCCCATGATGAGAAATGCAAGAGAATAAGGAGAAAGCAGCAATGCTTTGGACAACTGAGCCTCAGAAGCCGCTCCAGCTTTCCCACAGATCTTCAGTTGCAAAGGTCATCCTCTTCAGCCCGTGGGAGGCTGGCTACCACAACATCTGATAATTCCACACCCTTCCCAGGATATGGGACGTATCACTCATGGCAAATACCTTGTAAAGGAAGGAGAAATCACTGAGCATCTCTATTGCTTATTTAATCCTTATGGTAGCCTTAAGGCAGGATTTATTTTCCCATAACAGGCAGGCTTGGGAAAGGGCTTGCTCAAGGCCCAGCAGTGCAGAGGTCGATGATCAGGATCAGAAGCCAAAGCTATCTCTTTTTAAAATCATGCGCTCTTTCTGCTAAGCTGCCTTAAATTGAGTTAAGGGTTGATGTTTCCTTAATAAGAATTCTGGGTTATAGGTAGAAGGAGTAGAATTATGCCTGCTTTAGAAATGAAGAAACTGAGGCCATAAGAGTGCCGTTGAGTTTGTGGACCTCCAGACAGGGCCAAAGCTAGAACTTGGCGCTCTTGTCTTCTGGTCTAAAACGCTACCAAACCTGCTGCCGCTCCGTGAAGTGACTTGAGAACATTACAGAAGAGGGCAACGTGAGGCCTGAGCTCACGCAGGGCGCAATGGGCCCCTCACAAACCATGCTACCTTTTTCTTGGGTTTGGGGTGCATGAAACGGAAAGAATTAGGCCACTAGAGACCAAAACACTTCCCAGGTTCTTGGGCAGGCGAGTCTGCCTTGCTCTTCACTGGGGAGATTTCATCTCACTTGACGCAGAGGCCGGCGGGGTGGGGGCCCAGCCCATGGCTGTCGCCTAAGGCCCTGCATGACAGGCTTCTCTGCCTCTTTCTTGGGAGGCCCTGGGAGCTGTGTGGTAGCTACACCATGCAGCCCACAGAGCCGTTCCAACATTCTGGATCCTGAGGAAGGACTGCAAACTTCTCTTCCTCACAGGCTCTGGGCCCCACTTCTGTGTGACCTTGGGAAGTGACCCAGCCTCTCAGAGGTGAAGAAGGATCTGGAAGAAGAGATGGCTTCCCACCAGCCACAGGGCCAAAGGTCTCAGCAGGCTCAAGACTCAACTCGCCCCAGTTCTCTCTGCTGGACTCAGAGGGCACAGGGTTAGACTCAGGCCAGATTGAGGGAGCTGGGGGAAGGTCAGGGAGCTGTGCAGGAGGCAACATCTGGCACAGGTGTGGGGGCAGCAACGAGGCTTCCTGTTTGCCTGGCTCAGTAGGAGCCATGGACCTGACAATGACATGACTTTCCTTTTTTTCTTGCTAGTCCCTCTGAGGTCCTCATCCAGCCCCTTGACCTTAAATTCCATAAAGCCCTATTGTTATGGTTTGAATATAGACTTTTTGAATACAGAAAAGCTCATGTTTTGGCAAAGCAAAAATGTTCAGAGGTGAAATAATTAATTGAGCCGGGGTTCTAATTTAATCATTGGGTAAATCTACTGAAGGATTAATTCTTTGAATGGGTTTACTGGGTGGGTGTGGCTAGAGAAGATAGGTCACTAGGGTATGGCCTATATTTTGGTCACAGTGATGGAAAAAATGGCTAAAACATCTGTGGACCATAATTATAACCTAATAAAAATCATGGAGGTAGGTAAGGTGTGCTGTCTGGTGCCCGGTTTACTGATAAGAATATTGAGGTCCAGAGGCAGGTTTTCCCTTCTAGCTCTGTTCACTATCATGCCTCACATGTCTTCTGTCCCCTCCCACACTCCCTTTCTCTGTTTCTTTGTTATGCATAGCAATACTGACATTTTTTCTAATTTTTTTCTTATTAATTTCTTCTACTGTCAGATCTCAAATGTCCATTTTGAGAGGGGGAGGGGGATCTTGGTTTTGTTTGTTCCCTAATGTGCATGACGTCCAGCTCACTCACTGGACCTTCCTAGCCACCGAGAAGTAGGTGCAACCCTGAAGCCAGCTCACAGCAGGGGAGACTGAGGCTCAGATCATGTAGAGCCCCAAATTTGGACAATGAGTGGCGTCACATGAGTGGGTGGAAGAGCTAGGGTACCTCCTCCCTGTCCACCAAGCTGCCCCTCCAGAGCTACCCTGAGTAGGCCTTTCCTTCTTAGCTTGTTGCCGCCACACCTCCTGGACCTTTCTACTCCTATCCCTCCATCCCAGACACTGCTCATGCTAACTGTGCCCCCGGGGCCCCATAGCCAGTCGCAGAGAGCTAGAGCTAGAGGAATCTTGGGTCCTTGAAGTCCATTTTTCCATTTTATGCATAGGCAAACAGACCAGAGAGGGGAAGAAGCTAGTCTGTACACTTCCCAAATGCAGCACGTTGAAGGGCTGGACACTCCCAGGCAGAGTTATTAATTTAGGCCTTCCTCACAACCCCAGGCCCATTTCCTCTCTCAGTGTGCATTGTGACCCACTTTCCCCACCATGCCCCCTTCGCCATGGAAACACAAGCCCACCTTGAGGCCCACAATCCTGGAATTGGGTTTGGGCCCTACATCTAATTTACTGGTTGTCTGTGAAACCTCGGCTTCTTCATCTGTACAGGAAGACGACCAGTGTAAACACATTCCAAGGCCTGGAGCGCTCACTTTGTGTATTAGTCAGCTTCGGGTCACTGTGAACAAAATATTTGACAAGAACATCTTAGGAGAGAAAGGGCTTATTTGTCTCATAGTTTCAGGGGTACAGTCCAGAGTCAGCCAACTCCAAGGCAGAAGGACCATGGCAGTAAGTCATGGCAGAGGACAGCGGGGACGCAAAGAGCGAGGGGAAGGGACCAGGTACAGATACAGTCACACCCCCAATGTCCCACCTCCTTTAGGCACGACCTATGCACCTACAGTTACCTCCAAGTGAGTCCATTCAAATATTTAATCAATCCATCAATGGATTTATCTTTGATGAGATTAGAACCCTGATTCACTCATTTCACCTCCAAATATTCTTGCATTGTCAACCTATGAACTTTTCCGGGGGGACCCGCCCTCCCTATCCAAACCACAATGCATGTGTATGATGTGCTGTTTTTATCTCAGTAAATGGCCACTAAGTGTCTAAGAAGTTAGGCCTCTCCCTCTCTGCTCCCTGACCTAGGGGCACATAGCTGGTTAAAAGCACCTTCACCTAGCTATGTATGGGGTCCAATAATTACCTTGCCAGGGAGATGCCCTGCTAGCCATGGGAAGAGGGTCTGTCCAGAGGGAACAGGCCTGGCACTGAGGTTGCAAACAATCAATCCCTGTGAGGTTCGCCTGGTCTCTGGGACATGGCAAATCTTCTCTGGAAATCTCAAAAGAAAATGGAATGTTCCCCCAGCCTACCCTGGAGCAAGAGGAGCTAGAGCCCTGGACCCCAAGGTGATGCCGGGGCACAGGGCTCGCTCACAACAGCTTGGCTCAGTGGCTGCTGCCTCTGACAGGTTATGCTGAGGGTCTCTTTAGCACTGGCCTGCAGCCCATCCTTCTGGGACATGCAGCCCTCCATGGCCATGTCATAGGGCATGCTATCTCCATGTCCAGATGAGGCAATGGTGGCTCAGGAAATTAAGGAACTTGCCCTTCTAGGTGGCAGGGCAGGACTCAGATCCAAGGGTGGTCCAACTCCAAATCCAAGCTGGAGCTCTTCCAGAATACCAAACTCTGGTGAGTGATAGCATGGCTCCTGGCCTCTCTTCTCTGTCATCTTTGGGGGAAAATGTTCTCAGCTTTTTCTTTTGGGTTCCTTAGCCCAGAAACAAGAAAGAACAAATTAATAGGGCAAGCTGGTGAATCTTGCAAGTTGCCTGCATTCTGGAGTAATGGAGTAAATATACACTCACATGCACCCATGTGTACTCCAGCATCTATGCACACGTGCGTGCATGTACACACACACACACACACACACACACACACACACACACACACACGCTCAGGATACATGCTGACTCCACCTGATCTTTCGTGTATACATATAAACACACACATGGGCACATGTATTTGTTCCTGTTTATGCCCATGTGTACTGATGTGTCAACACACATGTGCATGCACACCTGTTGAGCACACACCTGTCCAGCTCCAGGGGTTTCAATCTTGCACACATGTCTAGATGTTCCTTATGGAGACTGATTCTGCAGTTGCTAGGAAATAGGGAGGGAGAGAGCGACTCACCCTTTTCCTTGTCCTCTGTGGATGCAAATTCCCACACCCCCCAGAGCATTTCCATCCTTCTCCCTCCTGGTTTATTCCTTTTAGTCACCATTAGGTTTCTATGTCTTTGAAGGGTCACAGGAGGGAGCAAGCAAGAGGGGTGGGTAGGGGAGCTGGTATTGGGGCCTGCCCAGCATCCCGGCCCCACACTCTGGGCTCCGGCTCTTGCTCTGCCCAGCAGTGCTCTTGTTGGAAACAGCATCACTTGACTGTTGCTATTGATGATGGCAAGATTGTGTGTGGCTAAGCGCTCCTCGGAGCCAACGGTATATTAAGCAATCATTTCTATAGCAGATGACACAACTCCCCCGGCATCGGTTTGTCCTAATGGGCTTGGTATTACTCATGTGCTAATTGATTGGGCATGCAGGGAAGAAAAACTAAATTCACTTGTGAGGCGATTTTATGGCAGAGCTCATAACAGAGGTAATTTGCTGAAAATGTTCAGTCCCGCTTCGGTTATGTAAGATCGGCTGTGTTCCTGTTTTATCTCCTGCGCTGGCTGGGCTGGCAGTGTGAGAGGTAGGCTCCCCCAGGACCCAGGACCTGACAACAGGCCTCTCCTCCCCCTGCCGGGCCACGCAGCAGCCCTTGGGAGTGCTGACAATTAGTGCCTTATGCACAACTTTCTTGCCTCAGGGGCGGCTTTCAAAATATCTCAGCTTCTCCTGTTAAAAAACGCCTCTGTCTAAGGGCAAAACAGTTATTTTCGGATCAGCCATCTAGTGTTACAAAGCTCCTGCTCAGAAAGGAAAAGGAGGAAGGCGGGATTCTTTTTCCTATTTTTTTTAAGATAAAGAATATTCTGCCAGGAAGAGGGAGGGACGGAGAGGCTGGAAGAGGTTTGAGAGACTCCCTCCTTCCCTCTCATCCTTCTTCTCTCCCTCCTTCCTCCTCTTGCCTCCACCACAGCTCCCTTCTCCCTCCTTCTGTCTCCCTCCCCTCCCTCTTTCCTTCTTATTCCTTCCCTCCTCCTTTCTCTTCCCCCTCCTCCCTGCCTCCTCTCTCTCCTCCCCTCCTCCCCTTTCTTTCCCTCCTCCTTTGTCTTCCCCCTCCTCCCCCATCTTCTCCACCCCATCTTCCTCTCCACTCTGATTTCCTCCTCCAGCCTTTTCCTTCTTTACTCCCTCCCCCCCCCCTCACCCCAAGCAGACTGCCTTACCAATGGCTCAGGAAGTGTCTAGAGCTTTTACTTGGTCTTTGAACTGTCCTCTGCCCTGCTGCCACCCTGGAGGGGCAGAACCAGTCCTTCTAGTTCTATTTGCATGACCCCTAGGTTGCTATAACCATCTCTTTCTCTCTCTCCCCCCAGATGTGTGCAGCTGGGTGAGCTCTCCAGGTTTTGAGCTGGGCTTGGCTTCTGTGCCCTGGTGCTCGCCCAGAGCCCCTGGGTAGGGAGGTCTTCTGCAGGAGAGCCAGAGGCTCCCTCCCAAGGGATGGCTGGGCTGCCTTGGCCACCCTCAGGATTTCAGTGTGTGATGTGGGAGGTCCAGAAACACCCTCAGTGCACAGCTCCCTGAAAGGAGGGGTAGTGAGTCTATGGTGTTTTCCACAGCCTGGGTGGGAGAGGGAAGGTGAGGGGCAGCTGGGGCTTTGGGAGTGAGGGCCCAGGAGCTGTCTGGGACTTGTGGGTGGGCAGGAAGAGGCTTTCCGTGAGAATTGCAGCTTGGCCTGCCTTGGCCATCCTGGAGCTGGCCTGGTGGCTCTGCTGGGGGCCTCAGAGTAAAGATGACAGGGGGATAGGACACATCCCAGGGCTTCAGGCAGACCAGGAGGAGAATGTGGGAGCAGGTGCGCGAGGGCACTGGTTGTATCTGTGCCCAGATTTCCCCATCCTAATTATCCTGTGATAATTAATAGGTCTAGAACATTTGCCTGGGAGCCAATTGAGGTGAGCAGTGAAAGATGGAGCGAGGTCTTATTGCTTCACTGTGGCAAGCGAGGGACGCTTTGATGGGAGAGCACAGTACACAGCCCCCCCCCCACACACACTTACCCACACCCACACCTTCAGGTGTCTCCTAGGCCCTCTGGGAGGCCCCGTTCCCAAATAATGTTCTGCTTGGCCTGAAACTACCACTACAGACATCACTTGGATCTAGAAAGATACCCAGTTATTTGAAGTAGATGAAATAGGATTAGTCCTGGGAGGGAGGGGTGCCACTTCATATGTTATCAGTGACAAATTCAGGAGTTTCATTGGTCACCACTGGAGGACAGAAGATGCTCTACTGGGGAAGGGTATGCACCAGGGTGCCAGAGACAGGGCCAATGGTGTTAAGGGTGGGAGTCAGACAGAGCTAGGGTCTCACCCCGACCTTGCTGTTTTCCTATCCTGTGGCCTTGGGGAGCCCCCTCCTGCTCCATGTCTTCCTTGGGGAAATGAGGTTATATTAACTACCCACTGCATACAGTTGTTGAGACGATTAAATGTAATACTGCTTTTGAGGGCTTAGCCCAGAGCCCACACGGCCAGTAACACTCACTAAATACAGGCTGTTGTAGTTAGGGGATCCAGTGGGTTTGGAGTGGGGATCTAGAGGCACTAGGATTCCACTGGGCTGACTTCACAAATGGGCCCTCCTGCCCCAGCCAGCTCAGGAGGCCTCCCCATCCTCCTGGCCACAGTGGGCAGAGTCTGTCCTGCAGGTGTGAGCCCCTAACAGCAGCCCTCACTGAGGGGGGGGGGTGTGGATGTGGAGAGAGACTGGTGGTGATGGGGGCCAGAAAGCAGGGCAGGGGGATTCAGAGGGAGAATTTGGGGGAGAGAGAAGAGAGGGCTGTGACTGGGACTGCTAGTCACAGCCTTCAATGCTCCTAAGGGTCTGTCGGTGGACTCCGGGCAGAAAGAAGAGCAAGCACGAGAAATGAATGGCTGATGGGACTGAATTCAGCTGGTTGACAGTAGGTGGCAGGTAGAGTCTCTTTCTAAATGAAGCTCCTCTGGCACTCACGTAAGTTCTATGAAGGCAGGGATATTTTCCACTGTTGTATTCCAAGGCCAGGAGTGAGCTCTGGTGCAAAGCCAATGCTTATTGAATATTTCCTGATTGACGACATCAGGGTGAGCAGGCATGGATGTGCACACGTGCTCCTTCGAGGTCGCAGGTCCCACTGAGTCCAGGGGACGGCTGAGTGTGCTCCCAGGCCCTGGCTGCTCTCTGGCTGCTGCTGAGGCCTGCACATGGGTGCCCACACCTACAGGGGCTGGCTCCCTGGCCAGTGCTGGTCCAGGTGGCAGCACATAGGTGCTGCAGCCTGACCTGGCCGCAGGGTGAGGAAGGTCCCTCTCCTTTCCCCCATTGTCAGGCTGGGAGAGGCAGAGAAGATCCACCTCCATCTATTAGACGCCACTTGCCTACCTGTCCTCCCTGAAAGCCCAGAGGCCCTCCCTGGACAGACTCGCCTCCTTTCCAAACCTGCCTCTGGTTCTGTCCCTTCCTCCCAGGCCTGGCTGGAGGTGGGGGGACGTTGTTCCTAGGGGGTGCTCCCTGGGGCTCACCTTGGACCCTCTGCCCTTTCCAGGAGGAAGGTCCCCTCACTTCTCCCCACACTGGCCTGAGTGTCTAGGGGGTCCCCCCTGTAGCCACAGGGTACCTTCATTGCAGCCCATGCCTGGAGGGTCAGGACCTCAATCCGGGGCTGTGAGAGTCTGAGTTATTGCTTCAGTGGTGCCAGCAGGGGCAGGCAGCATGCTGTGCAAACAGGCACTTGTTCAATCACTTTATTTACCTCCCGCTCCTGGTGTCCTCCCAGGACCTCTGGGCTTCAGGGACAGTTTGTTTACCTGGTGGGTCGGGCCTCCTGTGGACATCTCCGAGGGGCCAAGACTCTGCACTGGGATCTGACCTGGAGCCTGGAATGCCAACGCAGCTGAGGGAAATCTGGCTAAGTGCCCCTGGTGGCTGGCACTTGACCCTGAAGGAGACCAAGAGGCATGGTCCCAGAGGTGGCCTCACTTTTACTCGGCTGTGCAAGTTTGAAACACTTATGGGGACCCAATCCCACTCGGGGTTCAAAGTCTGCCTGGGGCCATCTGCACCTGCCACCCACTCCTTCCACCACCCAAACAGCTCTGGCATTTACCCCATCTCCTGGAGGCATAGCTAATGGTGGGAAAGGCAGTAAACAGGCAGCTCCTCCTACATCTATGCCAGAGCATCACGGTGCTGAGCTCTGGCCACAGCCTGCAGGAGGCTCTAGCCCTCCTGTCTGCACTTCAGTGAGAACTGTCAACTCTAGAAGAGGAGTCTTTCATGGAGATGATGGGCAGGTGAGCCTGGCTTTCAGATCTTCTCTGCAGTGATGGTCGAGAGGGAGGCCTGGCTTAGGAGCACAGGGACGGAGGTGCAGCCCTGCTCTGTTCTCCTTCCCTCTCTCTGTCCTTGGGGCTTCCAGGCGGTGGGCGTCAGGGAAGCCTGCCCTGGCCTCCTCTGACTAGCTTCTCCTGTGCAGAGGAGACCTTGCTAGTAGTAATGCTGAGGATACTAACCTTCTGCTCTGGTGGCCGAGGACTCTGAACAAGTCCCCAGACATGGTTTCCCTAAAAGAAGGCAATGCTGAAAGGTGCAACTGCCTTTTGGGTGAGTGACAGGCCTCTGAAGGGGAAAGGCTGCTGGCCCTCAATACTGGGGAGCAGAGGCCTGGAGGAGCCCCATGGGCCTTGGTGTGTAGGCAGGAGGATGGAAAGAAGCCAAGGGAGGTGATCGCAGGCGTGCCAGGACCTGGAGGCTCTGATGGCAGCCAGTGGGGCCTGGAGCCCCGCCTGGGGAATCGGTGCTGTGCTTGGATGATTCCTTCCCCAGCCCCTTGAGAGCCTCATGGGCAGCTCTTTCTCACTCTTTCTGCCAACCTGAGCCTCCCTCGCCATGTTCTCCCACTGGAACGTGCTCCCCCAGACCTCTGGGTGCTCAAGCGCTGCCCTCTTCCACCACTTCCGAGACTCTGTCCTGGATCCCCCAGCTGGAAGGCACCTCTCCCTCTCTGCGTCCTTGTGGAGCTGAGCGCTGCCCCGCAGATGTTATATGCAGGAGCCTGGGAGCACCCCTGGGCCCGGGCCTCCGCCCTGGCTTAGTCACCTCTGTGCCACAGCTCTGCCTTGTACATAGCAGGCCCGTAACACTGCTTCAATGACCGAATGACCAGACATCAGTGACGTAACACGTCTAGATGCAGAGGGTGGCCAGAACCGCTGTATCTCTGGAGTTGCTTGAAACCTGAAGTTTTACTCTCCACGGCCCTAGAGCCGAACCCGGGGGACAGTGCAGAGCCAGGACAGCCGAGTTCTCATCCTTAGACACCACCAAGGCCCTGTGAGGTACTCAGGGCAGCCACAGGAGCTCCAGGTTACAGATGAGGAGGCTGGGGGGCTGGCAGGCTTGAGACTGTTTCCAACACCCCTCGAGTAGCAGAACTGGGCAGCAACCCAAGCCTTTGGCTTTCTGTTAGGGATCAGTAATGAGCAGATGGGGAGCCTGGGACTCACATAGTTCAGTGCCCGGGAGCCAGGGACCTTTTACAAGGGCATCTTTTTAGGACTTTCATTGTTGCTTAATAAAGGAAAATACAAGAAAGACAGAAAAAAAATCTCAATTTCTTACCCAGACAGTACCCACGACATTACTGGGTTTTTTTGTTTGTTTGTTTGTTTTTGTTTTTTTGCGGTACTGGGGATTGAACTCAGGGGCATTCTACCTTCGAGCTATACCCCTAGCCCTATTTTTTTTATTCTTTAGTTTGAAACCAGGTCTCACTAAGTTGCGGAGTGCCTCACTAGGTAGCTGAGGCTGGCTGCGAACCCGGATCCTCCGGTCTCAGCCTCCCGAATGCTGGGATTACTGTTTTTTGTTGTCGTTGTTGTTTTTTTTTTTTAAGTAATGCTTTTGTTTCAGAAACCCAAACAATAAAATGTTAAAGACTTCTTGCTGCCATTCCAGTCTCTCTCCTGCATAACCACTGTCAACAGGTTTTTATTATTTTCTAGGAAAAAATAACGAAGTATGCATAACAGCAGTGGTATTTCTATATATGCATGATATGTTAGGCTTATTTATTTATATACAAAGGATCACATGCTACTACACTCCTCAGACATCTGTTTGTAGTTCTACATGTTCGCCTGTTTCTGCATATCCACATCCTGGCATTCAGAAACACCTCTTTTGGTTAATGGCTATATAGTAGTTCATTGTGTGATGTTCTGTATTTATCTGAGCACTTCATTGCTGAGAGACTGTTTCTAGTTCTTTCCTCTGTCAAATAAGCCAGCTACAATATCTTGATACCCCGGATACTTATCTTGGCATGTTTGTGTGAGTTGAAAGGGGTGACTATTAAAATTCTAACCTCAAAGTTGTTGGTACCAGAAAACATTTATTGACCTGTGTCCCTGAGGTATAATAACATCAATAGTAGCAATGCATGTGGCACTTGCTTTGTGCCAGACACTGTTTGGGTCTTTATGTGTGACTCAGTTAATTGTCACAGCAGCTGGGTATGGTGGCGCATGCCTGTAATCCCAGTACGTGAGAGACTATACCTCGGTTCAGTCTCCTGTTTAAAAAAAAAAAAAAATCACAGCAACCTTAGGAAGTAGGTACTAGTTTTATCTTCTTTTGACAGATAAAGAAACTGAGGCAGAGAGAGGTGAAAGTTTTCCCAAGTTCACATAATTAGTGCATTAATTTGCTAGGGCTGCCATTGAAGTACTGCAGACCAAAGGCTTCCATGACAGACATTTATTTCCTTTCACTCTCCAGGCTGGAAGTGAGATGGAGGCGTCTTCGGGGCGGGTTTTTCCTGAGACCTCGCTCTTGGCTTAGAGATGGCTACATTCTCCCTGTGTCTTCACATGCCTTGTGTGTGTGTGTGTGTGTGTGTGTGTGTGTGTGTCTGCGCGCGCGCGCACGTGCACACGTGAAGTCATTATTGGATGAGGACCCATCCTATGACCTCATTTTACCATAATGACCTCTTTAAAAGCCCTATCTCCTGAAACAGTCACATTCTGAAGTTTTGGGGGTTAGAACTTTAACATATGAATTTGCAGGGGGGAGGGTAGGAATGACACAATTCTGCCTATCACCACTGGTAAGTGACAGAACTAGAGTTCACACCCAATCTGTCCCAGACCCGGCTTCTAGACTAGTACACCATGAAATTAGCACAACCAGGAAGGGGGAGCAGGCCAGGGTGAGTGTGCCTGTCCCCAGGCAGAGATCGTCTGCCCAGGAGGATGCTACTGGCTGAGGACCCGACTCTGGCCCCAGTTCAGGCAGCTGATGAAACCAGCCATGCAAACCAGGCCAGCCATGGGATGGGGGACCCTGTGGGAGACAAGCAGATGCACCTAGAAGGTGGGTAATAGATGGATGGGAACCTGACTAAGTAATAGATGGTAGGGCTGTGGGTGAAAGGGCAGATAAGAAGGTGAGTCAGGAGGGATGGGCAAGGAGTCAGAGGCCTTGGCAGACAAAGCAATGTCCAAATTTCTTTTTTTTTTTCTTTTTTTCTTTTTCTTTTTTTTTTTTGTGGTACTGGGGATTGAACTCAGGGGCATTCTTTTATTCTTTATTTTGAAACAGGGTCTCATTAAGTTGCGGAGTGCCTCACTAGGTAGCTGAGGCTGCCCGCGAACCCAGATCCTCCAGTCTCAGCCTCCCAGATGCTGGGATTACAAGTGTGTACCACCATGCCCAGCTCACCGGTTACTTTTCTATCAGTGAAATATAATGTGTTTATTGCACAACTGATCCATTTAAAGAGTGCATTTCAACGTATATTCACAGAGTTGTGCAATTATTACCAGTTAATTTTAAAACATTTTCATTACTCCACAAAGAGACCACACATGCATTAGTAGTTATTCCTCATTTTCCCCTAACACAACCCTCTACCCAAGCCCTAGCCAACCACAAATCTACTTTGGATCTCTATGAACTTGCCCATTCTGGATGTTCCATTAAAAAAGAATTATACAATATTTGGTCTTTTGTGTCTGGCTTCTTTCACTTAGTATAAAGATCCACCCATGTTGTAGCAAGATCAGCACTTATTCCTTTTCATTCCTGAGTAGTGTTCTGCTGTGCAGATTCATAATTATCCCACATTTTATTTATTCATTCTTCAGCTAATGGGCCCTTGAGCCTGTTCTATGTTTTAGCTACTGTGAATAATGCTGCTCTGAACATTCTTATATACATTTTTGTGTAGGCGTATGTTGTTGGTTCTCTTGGGTATACATACCTAGGGGTGATATTACTAGGTCATACAGTAACTCTATGCTTAATGTCTTGTGGAATGAACAGACTATTTTCCAAAAGGGCCAGGTAACCTTGATGGAGGATGCCAACATCCCCCAATGGGAAAAATGGAGTATTAAGGGCCATGGGAAGGTATGAGTTTATTTGTGCATGAAGTCAGGATTTTCCAAGATAAACCCTGCGAGTGAAATGCCTGACAGGTAGGATTTGCAAACAAAAAAGCTTTTTGTTGATTAAAAGAGGCAAGAGAAGGGTCTAATGCTGGGAAGGCAGGTTTAAGAGCTCCTCTGTCCAAATGTTTCCCTTGACCTTGTCTACTAACTGAAGCACACGCTCTGGGAGGCCCTGAGCCGACATGAGAAGCCAATACTCTATAAGACATGACTTTGGGGGTCTGGAGGAGACATCCTGAAATCCTAAAAAGCCCTTTGTTGGCCCCTGAAAGCTCATCCCCCAAATAACAGCCTTTGAGGCCATAACGAGAAATCAGGCTTTGAATGCAGCCTCCTAGGGGGAGACCCTTCACACCAGGGAGCAGAGGAGTGCTGGGGAGGGAGGGGGAAGGACAGAGGCAGGGTGAGGCAGGGAGGAGGAGCAGGAAGCCACAGTGGTGGTGGGGCCATCCTCAAGTGGGTGAGGCTTTGGAGAAAGCCCTTCAGATGAACTTGCTCTGACCCCAGACAGCCTCTGCACAGCCAGGCCTGGGACCACCTCCACCCAGAGGTGAGCCGTCTCTTCTCCATTTCTTCCCAATTCTTGTTAGGTTCTCATTTTCCAAAAGCAATGCTGGCGCCTTGGCCCAGAACATTTCTCTCCAAAATGCAAACAAACAAAAAGCAAAAACCCAAGCAAATAGTTCTCATTTTGCCCCCCTTTGCACCCCCTATCCCAATATTTCCCCATCAGCTAATTATCAAATGAGGACATTTCAGAACAGATGCATCAGGCAGATCAGATGGTAAAGTTCAGTTCTGCTCCTGACAAGCTGTGCACATTTGGGAGAGTGAATTCCCCTCTCTGAGCCTCCCACTCTTACCTTGGCAGTGGGGATACCACTGCCTACCTCATGGCTGGGTGGAGGATTCAGCTTGAAGGTCAACGGCAAGCACCCGGGATGGTACCTGGCCCCCAGCAATACTTGGCGATTGTTCATCTCTCCCTCCAGCCTGCCCTCCCTTCTCTCCTCTGCCACGGGTTCCTCCTCTCCGCTCCCCCTATGCCCCTCACCCCATCTTTCCCACTATCTTGGAAGCTGAGATTTGCTGGATAGTTGGCACATGGCTGTTAATACCCAAGCGGCAGCTGGGGGCCATCTCTGTCTAACCCACTTGGGTGCCATCTTCCTTGCACGGAAAAGCCAGTGCCCTCTGCCTGCCTGGCTCCTGGATAGGGCCAGTGTCACCGGTGTCCAGTGAGGACAGTGTTCCTCCCCTGCCCTCTATGGGAGCCCAGCAGCAGGCAGAGCTTCCTCCTCCATTCTCCCACACGCTTCAGTAATGAATAATGAAGAAGCCCTCAGACCCGGCGCGCTCCCTCCTGACTCCCAGCCTCTGATATATTTGATCCTAGATGGCATAATTTTTCACTTAAATGTGAATGTATTTGCGAATTGATAGAAAATAGTTCTCGCTCTGGTGATATAATATAGGGCTGCCCCATCCTGGCTGCTATTTTGATTGTGACTTAAATGGATGAGGCCATCAATAATTATTTTATTGAACAGGCACATAAAAAATGATGCTTGCCTAAAGTAATTTCCCCGACAAAGCCAGCTAATGCATTGCAGGCAGCCTACCTTTGTGGTGCTGAGCCTGCTGAGAAGTGCCAGGGTCTCCCTCCCTGGAATTTGGGTGGTGGAACAGACTGACCACAGCTGATCTGCAGACAGCAGTGGGGACTCAGGTCCCTTGCTGTGGCAGCCTGGACTCTGCAGAGCATCTCCTGCACCATCTCATTCCCTGCTCGGTGAAAATGAGCACTGTGATCTGGTGGAGGAGGAGAGGGACCTCCAGGGCCCTCCAGCTTGTGACCAGGCCTCCTGGTTCCTGGGATCCTATTGCCCAGAGTGCATTCCTGAAGCCTCTTTGTTTGCAGTTCTCCTCTCTCCAGTTGCGATTTTGGGGGAGCAGGACTGTGGTGCCTGGTTTGGTCAGATACAGCGTGCCCCGTGAACAGCTCATGCATTAAGTTCGGGGTAGATGTAGTTAAATCCTGGGGGTTTTAATCTCCTAGGCAGGTAGGGTGTGGCTGGAAGGGTGGGTGCTTGAGGGTGTGGCACTGGCATTATAGATGGTCCCTGATCCCTGCCTTGCTCTCTCTGCTTCGGGGCTCCGTGAGGTGAGAAAGAAGCCTTGTTTCCTCCCTCTGTCTGCTTCCCACTGCCATCCCTGAGCTTCAGGCCCTGCCTCACATGGGCTGAACCCCGAGATCTCCAACAAACTGTGAGCGAATACACCTTCCTTCCTCTAAATTGTATGGTCAGTTCTTTGATTATAGCGGTGGGGAGGCTGACTGAGACAGCACCCCTCCGAGAGCCCAGCTCTCACAATGTACCCCTTGGAGGGTAGAATCAACAGGATGAAGGCTGTTTGAGGAACAGCCAGGACAAAAGCCCATGAACCAGGCCCCCCGAGCAGCTGCTCTGGCCCAGGTGTCCTCCTTTGCGTTTGTGACGCCCCTCTTTTTCAGTGTCTCCTGGCCTGAGTCGGGGTAGGTCCTAGGCAGGGCAGACTAAGAAGGCACAGCTTGCCATCCATTTGGGGAGACCCACCCTCATCTGGATAAGTTTTCCAAACTCCAGCCTTTTACATTCCTCCACAATTATAAGCTTTGTCAACATATCGCCTGTATAATTATTTACTTAACATAGTCCTTTGAATCAAATAACATTTTAACTTAGCCCCATCCTAGGCTAATGAATCCTTTTAACTACTGTGCCAATATATTCATTTTATGTATGTATCTATGTATGTATGTATGTACGTATTTGCTTAATTATTTTTGATGCACACCAAAGATAAAAGCATAACTAAAGTAAGAACAGCTGCATTCCAGGTGACAACGAGAATCTTCTGGTTAAACACCAGGGGCCTTTGTGCCTGGGGAGATTATGTCTCCACCAGGCCGAGGCTGGGAGGGGACGCGGCATCATCACCAACACCCACCCTCCTGCAAGCCTGGCCTGGATGAGCAGAGGGGAGCCCCTCAGTTAGTTGGCTGGCATTGATGGGTGGAGTTAGCAGAGGCCTGGGAGGGACAGTCTGTGCCACTAGAGCCTTCACTCAACCCAGGTGGGGGCAGCCTGGGGACCCTGGGCATGCAGCCCCTCCCAGTCCCCAGTGACCCCCACATGTGCTCCTTCTTTTCACTGGGGCTGTAACCTGATTTTCTTCCGAGCTGAAGCTGCCCCCTCCCCACTACACAGAATGCAGTCCCGCCTCCCCTTTATCTAGCTCTGTGTCTGGGGGTTGGATGGCTCATCTCCACAGGGAAACTGCCAGACAAACAGAGAGAAACTTGAGGAGTGGGACTCAGAGGGTCAAATATTCCAGACATCTCAGTGTCCTAGACTCCAGCTGAAATTGCTGCCTACTTCCAGACAGCGCTACTCCTTAGTGAGGAGCTGATCAGGACTCCTTGGCTTCTCCCCTAACCCCCCCCCCCATTCTCTGCAGACCCCTCCCTTCCCAGAGGCCTCCCTGGGCTGGGACCTCGAGGTTGAGGCTGGAAGTCTCCTTGGGGGTGACCAAATGCTGTGCCCATCATGGCTTTCCCAGAGACCAGTGGGCCTGCCAAGGCCATCCAGTCCTCCTAGGATACAAGTTATATTCAGGGTCTGCAGGGTCAGGTGGATAGGACAGGAAGGAGAGGTTGGGATTGTGCCTACAAGAAGACACATTACCTTCAAGAGGCCCTGGAATTGAATAAAAGAAAGAGACCATGATGCTAAAAAGCCTACCTGTCATGGGTAGATTCAACCAGCATGTGACCTTTAGCCTAGAGCGAGTAGGTATTTTGTAAAGGACTTGTAGCAGGGGGTGTCTGAACACAGGGATGGGATTTCTCCAGGGGATTTAGCATAGCATGCACCTTGTCTGTGTATTCTATCAGAATCCAGGGTCCCACCACCCCATTGGGTGCCTTTGTGCAAACTGGAGAAAGGGTTCCTCTGGATGGTCCTGCCTGCTCCAGGATGCTCATTTGGTGAGCAGCTCGTGACTGGGTTCCAGCTCCATGAGACCTCTAGCTGGAGCTCTTGTACAGAAATAACTGGGCAGATGTGCTCCTTGGGGCTCTGCTGGTGGCCGGCTTGTTTGTTGCCACCTGGGTATATTCCCCAGGACCTGCTGTTGCTCAAAAGACACATCATCTCTCTCCACAAACAGCAAGCAAAGCTTAAGGCAGAGCTGACAGATGACAGTCCCAGGTGGGGGCACCTCACAGTACCAGCAGGGATGTCAGAGACCTGCATCGCAGGCCTTCCACAGAGCTGGGTGTGGCCCACTGGACAGGGGCACAAACCCAGGAGAGGGAGAAGAGGTATGACTCAGTGGCCCCCAGCCTCTGGCAATTGCTTCTCTACGTCCTCACAGGGGACACAGAGCCTCAAGTTCTGGGCCTTGCAGGCAACATCCCTGCTCCCTGTGCAGGCCAGGCTGGTGTGGCTTTCGGACTCCTGAGACAGGAAAGAATGAATGACCCTTCAGTCTCTAAGGAGGGACCCCTCAGAGGTGGGGTTCTGGCTCTGGCTCGCACACACAGCCTGACCCATTAACAGGCTGCAGGGCGTAAGTGAAGACTGCAAGGGTTGCTGTCATCTCTGGGCTTGCCTCCTGCTCACCCCCTCCTCCCCCCTTGTCCATCTCCACAGCCTCCCCATTTGGATGCTTCTTGCTCCAGTCTCCTCTTTTCTTTCTCTTGGGTCCTTTCTCCATGCATTTTCCTCTCTCTTCCTTCTTTGTGTCCATTCTCGCTTCTCTGATTCCCTCTGCTCTCCCCACTGGGGAGCAGAGCATCAGGGTCAGGGCAGATGGGTGGGGTCACCAGCCGTGGTAACCATGGCAGTGGGGTCTGCTGCCCCCATCAAGGCCAGAATGGCAGGAATGCAGCCAGGATACCATCCTCAGGCCTCTGCAGAGGGTGTTCTGCTTCTCCAAGGACAGGGAACCCTAACACTGGCTGACAGGAGGGCATGCCTGCAGGTGGCCAAGGGGCATCTCCAGAGGTGAGCAGTCCTGCCCCAGGGGGTGACTGAGAGCAGCCCTGCTAGTCCCTGGGAGGGGGGAGGGGCCTGCTCTAAGAACTTTACATAGATTCACCAACTTAATCTTCATAAGGACCCTCTGATACAGGTCCTTTTATGATCCCCAGGGTTCCAATGAGGGGCCTAAAAAGTGCAGGGAGGAGAAGCGACTTGCCCAAGGTCACACAGCTGGCATAGGTCTGGGTTGGGATCAGAACTCAGGCATCCAGGTTGCAGAATACACACCCCCAATCTCTCCGTGTTTCTGCCTCACAGTTCCCAATTCTGTGAATGAGCAGGAAGAGCTGTCAAGTGCCCTCCTCCCTGTCAGCTGCCACTCAGCTCTCAGCGCTGGAGAATCAGTATCTCATCCTCTGCTCAAATGTAAGCCCCCATCAGCGCAGGATAAGCTTTTACCTTCGTGTTAGCTGAATGTGTCTGGTAGTTTTGAACAGAAGAAACATGAGGCCTGAAACCTCAAGGAATCTTACTTGGACCTGCATGGGATTTCTGTTTAGTGTTGTACAGACTGACAGGCAGGCCGACAGACAGACAGACAGACAGACAGCCCTCTCCAGGCCTCAGGCAGCAAGCAGCAGGGAAGATGAGAATGTGCATTCCTTACCTGTTCCTTGGTGGTGTTGCTGGTGGTTTGAATGACCATACATTGAGAACCTGCTGCTTTAAAGAAAGAGGAGCCAGGTGTGGTTGTTCAAACCTGTAATTCAGTACTGAGGGGGCTGAGACAGGAGGATTGCAGGTTCAGAGCCAGCCTCAGCAACTTAGCAAGACCCTGTTTCAAAATTTTAAAAAATTCAAAAAGTCTATGATTATATCTTAGAGGTAGAACATCCCTGGTTTCAACCCCCTAGTACCAAAAACAAAACAAACAAACAAACAAACAAAAAAGCAAAGCTGGGGAGACAGGAAGACAGGCTGCGGGCAGGCTCAGGCCACAGCCTTCCAGGGAGGGTGGTTCCCTGCAGGAGCCTGGCAGGGCTTGCACTCCCCTCCCCTGTGTGAGGCGCTTGCTCGGGGCGTCTGTGCCCAGCCGTGATGAATAGCACTCATTTAAGTGGCACGGAAAGCACCTCTGTACAGATCTATCGGGTTTTTATTAACTGTTTTACTGTCACAGTTTCGAAATCAATCATGCAGTGTTGCCCTCCGGAGGCTCGCTGGGGTTTGAAGCTGAAGTTCCTGGTCTAAATGTGGCACAGGCTGGGCCCAGACCCGCAGGAGGGCTGCGGGGGTGGCTGTGTCCTTCCTCTGGCTCCTCCAACAGTGAGCTTTGTCCTCTCTCTCTCTCCCAACCCAAGCCTCAAACTGGTCTGAACCGCGCACCCCAGACCAGAGCTAACTACACACATTTGTTGATCCTCAAGCCAAACCCAAATCCCAACATCGCTTGTGAACCACTTACCAAACCAATGCTCAAAACAAAACAGGCAGGGAGCAGAGACTCTTAGCAAGCTAGTTGAAATTGGGAGGGAATCTGTAATTTCCCAAACCATTAAACTAAAACAAACCTGGGGACATCAAAAGCCTTCAAATCTGACATGAGTCAATATTTCAATTGGTCCCGCTCCCTGGCTTGACACAAGTTCCCAGGTGTGGAAGCTGGCTCTCTGAGCTCTGGGTAAAACAAGGGTCTTTGTATTGCGTGAACCACCCCAGGGAGTTCCGTCCTGCGGTAAGGGGAGCTGCGGTTCCACCCCACCCCTGCACAGTGGTGGGAGCCACATCTGTCCGGGCCTGGTTCCTGAAAACAAAGTGTGTGGCCAAAGCCCAGGCTGGCAGCCAAGGAGCAGGCGACCAGGCACCCTTCCACCTCCCAGAGGGGCCACAACGGCAGGCAGCAGCCTTGTAGCCACCCTGACCTGCCCAGTCCTCCCAGCAGAGGGACAGAGGAAAGGCCTCTCTAGAGATGGGGGCAGAGCCGGAGGGCCAGGGACTTCTGTTGTCTGCATAGGGCTGTAGCTGCCAGTCTTGCCAGAGAACTTGTATGAAAGAAGAGAGAGTTCTGGAAACAGTGAGCAGATGAGACGCTCAAGACAAAACTCTGTGATTGCCACGCGTGGTGGTGCACGCTTGTAATCTCAGTACTTGGGAGGCTGAGACTGGAGGATCCGGGTTTGCAGCCAGCCTTAGCTACTTAGTGAGACACTCCACAGCTTGGTGAGACCCTGTTGCAAAATAAAGATTCAAAAAAATAGGGCTCGGGGGGAGTGTAGCTCGGAAGTAGAATGCCCCTGGGTTCAATCCCTAGTACCAAAAAAGAAACCAACTCTATGATTTCTGAAGCCTGCAAACTGGGAGGACAGGGGCACTGCAGGCTCCTCGAACCTGGCATTGCCTTCCCTGTCCATCTCCAGGACTCTGCACACAGCAGGGCAGATGTGGGCTGCTTGGCACAGCTGGACTGCAGCATGCCCATGCTGATTTCCTATACCCAGAGGGGCTCGGGGGCCTGAGCCCTGGTGTGGACATTGGGAAGAGCCGGGCAAGTCATTGAATCCTCCTCTTCACAAAGATAGGTGCCTGATGTGTCACACAGCCCAGGCCAGGGACACTAAACGAACCCTCAGGACTCTACCTCAGTCCTGGTACTTGGATTCATCCTTGTCCTTCCCTCTCTTCTTTCCCTCCCTCCCTTTCTTCTTCCCTCACTCCCTTCTCTCTTGGGATTCCTCCCACATTGGCCTGCATCCACCTGCCTGGCTCCAGGAAAAGCCCTGCTTAAAGGTGGAATGGCCACTGCCCTCTTTATTAATGCAGGGAGCATTACTCAGCCACAAAAAGAAATTCAGCACTTCGAATGCCTTATGAACCTTGAAAACCTCACGCTGCGTGAAAGAAGTCAGACACAATAGGTCACATATGGAATTATATACCATCTAAATGAAAGATCTACAACAAACCAGGCACAGTGGTACAAGCCTGTAATCCCACTGACCTGGGAGTCTGAAACAGGAGGATCGCAAGTTCCAGGCCAGCCTGGGTAACTTAACTAGACTCTATCTCAAAATAGAATAAAAAGGGCTGGGGATGAGGCTCCGTGGTAAAGCAGGTGCCAAGCATGTGCGAAGCCCCGGATTCAATACCCAGTATTGAGAAAAATAACTAAATTAAAGAATCACACAAGGCAAATCCATAGAGACAGAAAGTAGACCAGTGTCCGCAGGTGAAGGGACGGGGAGAGACTACTCAGTCGGTGGGGGGGAGTTTCCTTCGGAACTAGGTGGGGCTGATGCTTGCATGGTATAGTGAATGTAATCGATGTCACTGGACTGTGCACTTAAAAATGGTTCCTTCTATATGACTCTCACCTCAATTAAACAAGTAAAAAGGCATTTCTGCTGTGGTCCCCCTTGCATGGCATCCAGGAGCCTGCAGTACCACTGTCCTCGCATCTCCTCAAGCGCAGGAGAAAAGCCTGCAGAAGACTCTGGCTAATGCACATGTGAGCCTGGGTCATGGGGCCTTCCCTGGCCCTCATGGAGACACAGACCGCTTTGAAGGAAGGAGAGTGAGAGGGAACAGTATTAGAGTGCCAGGGGCAGGGACTGGGGAGGCCCCAGGGACTGAGGAAGGAAGGAACTAGTGCTGGGCAGCCACGCCTTGCGGAACCCAGGCTGAGCACTTCACAGGGAGCCTCATTCATGGCTCCCACAGGCAGTGGAGTGGAGGTGTTTCTGCTCACGACTCTGCAGATGGGACCAGTTCAGTGAGGCCAAGCAGCCTGCCCAAGGTAGCTTGGCCAGTGATGGTGGTCTGGCTTCAAAGCCTGTGCTTTTTGTCCCTTGGAACTGGTGTTGACCTGGACCTGCTAGCCCACAAGCACCTCTCACATTCCTGGTCCCTAATCTCAGTTCTACCCTAGTCTGTACCCCATCTGCCCTTTACACCATGATGATGGTCTGATCTACCTGCCTGCATGCTAGGAACCTGGCTTCACCCTCCCCGTCCATTTCCAGGATTCCATACACAGCAGGGCAGATGCAGACTGCTTGACACAGCTTCTAGACCACAGCACGCAGCTGCCTCCTGCCCATGCTGATCCTCTCCACTTAGAGGGGTCTGGGGACCTGAGCCCTGGATTGGACATCTAGGCAAGCCGGGCAATTTCCTCGAGTCCTCCTCTTCACAAAGTGCCATGCACCATCCTAGGCTTGGGGGAGGTGGCAATGAGTTCACAGCTCCTCCCTTGTAGTAAATGGAGGAACATGTGGATCATGCAAGCCAGTGTCAGGTCATTGGAAACACCATGAAGAGAATTAAAGCAGCAGAGATAAAGAGACCCGGTGGGGCGAGGGCTAGGAGAGCTTGAGGAGGCTCGAGGACAGCCTTCCTGAGGAGGTCGCCTTTGTGCAGAGACCTGGCTAAGACCCAGGGAAAGAGCCTCCAGCAGAAGAGACGGCAGGTGCGTGGTCTCTGAGAGGCTGACAAACTCCCTGGGTCCCAGGAACAGCCAGACCTGCATGGCTGGAGGGCAGGAGCAGGAGCCCAGAGAGTCCTGCAGGGCCACCAGTGGGACGAGGAGGAAGTGTGGCGCATGACTTTGATTCCTGCCTGGTGTGGCGCCTCGACAGGGTTGAGCAGGACAGAGCCTGCATCTGTGTAGAGAGGTCAGGAAGAGACACGGGGAGGTGACACAGTGACTCTGTCCCAGGCCTTGCTTCCGCCCTTTGGGTCCTGAAAGCTCTGCAGCTCATAAGGCTGTGAAAGAGGGGAGAGGGTGATAGTCTGAGACCTAGCCTCTGTGGCCAAAGCCCTGCCTTGGCTTACTCACTGTGTGACCTTCAGCAAGTCTTTTAACCTCTGTGTGCCTCTGTTTCCCCATCTGTAAGCTTAGGGAAATAATCGTAGAGCCCTCAAATGGTTGTTGTGAGGCTCATGTGCCAAAACAGTGGTAATACACAGTCAGCACTCAATGCGTGTGGGCCATCATGATCACCTTGTGATGGCCTCCTTGCGGGACATGGAGGGGCTAAGGAGTGGTACCGCCACCAGCTGCCTGGGCCTCTTGCCCTTGTTGGCCTCAGTGTCCTCATCTGTAGAAAAAGGAAATCATTAGCAGCGCTTTAAGGCTTCCCTCTAGCTCTAACTGCAAACTCTACCCCTGAAATATAAAAGAAAAGGCAGATGAGACACCTATAGTGCAGCAGGAGGGACCACATCGATGGTTGCATTCGATCTTTCCAGAAACTCAGTGAGAGCATTGTGTCCATTTCATAGACAAGGACGACTACTGCTTCCTCTTTTTCTTTAGTCTGTTACTATTTTTCACCTATTTGGTAAGTATAATGGAAGGTAAATTTCTATTTTTTTTATAAAACTTTTAATTTTAATATCATTAAATGTAGGTTTAGGTTTTCCTGGATCAGTGTCCCATGGACCCTCAGAAAGAAAGTCAGAGAGGGCATTGGTGGTTCAGTGGTAGAAAGAAAGTCTGAGCTCTTTCAAAGGGGGTTAGGATTTGGAAATGCAGAGAGTAGAAATAAAAGGGACAAAACTAAGGCAAAGGCCTGCTCTTTCCTTGGTTCGTGATCAATGGGAGTTCATACGGGTATTTTTTTCCCTGAGGTCACCCTCTGGGGACACCAGATGACCACTCAGCTCAGCCCTAGCAGTCCGTTATAGAAACACTTTGTCACAAGTTCCTGGTGTCACAAGGCAGGCTGGCAGGCAGGCAGGAGGCAGGAGAGAGGGAGCAGGGACCGTGGTCGCAGCAGAGCAGGGCGCATAGCTCGCTTAGACTTCTGGCCACTGTGTGTTTTTGTGAGTATGGAAGACGATGGGAGAAGAAAGACAGACTGGTGAGCATTAGATGGGGCTACGTGGAGACTGACCCGACCTAGCCAAAATGGGTTGACGGATGGTTCATTTGGGGCTGGAGGGAGGTCACTGGTGACCTGCCTTCTCGGTCTCTACTTGGAGGGTGCAAACACGGACCTGGGTGTAGCAGTTGCTGGGAAGGAGGGAGACTACAGGCGTGCCAGTGTCAGGCTGGGGGAGGCTGGGAGCTCACTCCTCCTCATCCTACACAGAGACGGAACCTGTTCAAAGGCACAGAGTTGGGTTGTGGCAAAGCCAGCCTAGGACCAAAGATCTCCACCTCCCAGGGACGTGCTGACAGATTCAAGACTCACAGGACCCTGGCAGGCCTGGGCCAGCGGCTGACTCCCAGGGTAGAGGTAACAGGGATGAGCGTAGGCTCTGTGTTTCAGGTTCAGAGAAATCGATTGCCTAAGTACAGGGTGTCCGTGGCAGGCTCACAGTCCATCTGCATGAAAGACCTGGGGGAGGCCGCAAGATCAATAGAAACCACAGTGTGATCCAGTGGCTAAGCTGCCTCTTGGCTACCTGGGCAGAGCCTGAGGGGTGACAGCCTCATTCCTGGCTGTGCTTGTCTGCCGCTTTGCAGGACGTTTATTTCTAGGTGTCATGGATTAAAAAGCACATTGACATTTGAAGATTGTAAAGAGGAGAATGGCTAGCTCCAGAGGAGCCTGGGGAGCCTGTCAGAGACCCTATCAGAGGGGCAAGGACCTTTGCCTGGAAAAGAAGGCCAAGGATCAGGGATATGAGCAGTGCCTGAGATTTACAGATGGTGTCATGGGATCAAGGCAGGGGCTTGCCCAGTGTGGCCCTCAAGGGCAGAGCTGGGACTGAAAGCAGTGCAGGGCGTGTCGAAGTGTCCTGGCTCTTTCCAGGGAATGCCAGGAGATGAGCAGGTGATACCTGAAAAAGGGGTGCAGAGTTCGACAAGAGGGGGACATGTATACATACCATACCCCAGGTCCCATGGAGATTCTGAGTGCTACATGCTGATATATATTGTATATATATTTTAGGTACATCACATTGGGCTAAATCCAGAAGTACAGAAGGGCTTGTCTTTGCCTGAGTCCCCTAGACAGCAGAGGACTTATGCTAGACTTGATTAGGAAGAGCAGTCCTAGGGACAGGGGTGGGGCGAGCTGTAGAAGGGAAAGTGATGGTGTGAGGGTGGGATCCTGTGCTGGCTCAGTGCAGCTGACTGCTGGATCCCAAGGGATGGTCTCAAGAAGCCTGGTAAACCCTGTGCTAGGGTTACCAGTGCAGGAGCCAAGGGGGAGGACCTTTATTATGCCCTGTCACCAACCGGTTGAAGATTAGCTTCACAGTGGTTCATTGTCCCGTCTAGGTGGGGCATTCAGGGGCGCTAGGGCAGGTGCCACTCAGTATTTGTTTCCATCTACAGGGAGACCTGAGGGGCAGGAAGAGCAGCAGGTGCAGGAGGCAGTGTGGCACCTCTGTCACATGGGCTGGTGCCTGCACAGAGCTGGTCACTGCCTGAGGCTGGCAGAGGGGCTCTAACAGGTCTGGTACCACGTGTGATATAGGGAGAGTTCAGTCTCCCTCCCTCTGCTGTCCCACCTCCCAGGGCCCCATCAGAGGCAACCATTGTTTTCTTGAGAAGCTTTCAAGAGAGTTTCCAGGGATGGGCATATGTACCCGTGAGTATTTGATGTGGATAATATGCACATGCAGGTATTTTCCTAGGAAGGGAAGCGTACTCCCACGGGCCCTGTTTTACATAACAATGTATCTTGGAGATCTTTCTTCCTCAGCATACTTAGCAGCGCTCTCCTGCATTTGAATGGCTGTGTGGCACTTCATTCTGTTGATGCACCATAATTCATGTAAGTGTCCTATTAATGGGCATTAGGATGCCTCTAATCTCTTACCGTTATAATTATTATGGCAGGGGATATTCTCATACATAAGTCATTTTGTAACCCTGGGAATTTATCTGTAAGGCTAAGTACCTAGAAATGGAAGCATTGGGTCAAAAGGAATATGCATTGTAGTTTTGATAAATTTGTCAAATTGCCTTCCCGAGCAGCTGTGCCAGACTCCTCCCACCAGCAGAGTAGGCAGCGTCTACCCCCATCTTGATCTTTGCCAGTGTGAAAAGTAGAAAATGATATTTCAGGGTGGTTTTAATGTTCATGTTTGAAGTTGTATGTGAGATTAAGCCTTTTTTGTACATTTCAGAGGCACTTAAGTTTTATTTTCTGTGATCTGTATCTTTTTCCCATTCCTCCTGATTTACAATTTTAATATAGAATGTTTCAAATATACAAGAAAATATGTTTAGCACACACACACACATATATATATGCATACATACACACACACATACACACATATATATATGTGCCACATGGGTTGGTGCCTGCACAGAGCTGGTCACTGCTTGAGGCTGGAACAAGAGCCAGGCAAGGCAGAGGGGATCTGACTTGTTTTACATTTTAGTTTTGTAAATATACAGTATGTACTATATACATATACTCTATGTATGTATATATATACATGTATATGTATACTACAGTATATGCCATAAGTATTTAGTATATACCAAATATCTATCTATCTATATATATATACATATGTATATGTATATATATATATATATATATATATGGGAGAGAGAGGAAAAGAGGAGAGAATTTATATATCTCTTTAAACAATATATTATGTATTGGGGGGTCTTTTCTATAAATGGACTATATATATGCTTCTGTAATTAATTATTTGATTAAAAATTTTTGAAAGTTTCAACATTGTTTCTGAAATTTTTCTATATTGTTAGTTTATTAATTTTTACTTCTGTAAAATATTTTACTATACTAATATGTCCCAATTTATTCATTCTCCTATTGATGGCCTTGTGAGTCACTCCCTAATTTTTGTCATTACAGTGTTGCTAAGACCATTCTAGTACTTATTTCCTAGTGCACACAGGCAATTCTAAAGTATATACACCCAGGGTTGGAATCGCTGGGTCATAGGATCTATGCATCCTCAGGGAACAAGATAATGCACCTTTGCCCATTTAAAAAAAATAGATTTCTGGCCTTATTGATTGTAGGAGCTCTTGAGTATGGAAGCAATTAGCATGTTGTCTCTGATATGGGCATATTAGTGTTTAGCTGCTCAAAAAAGTCCTTCCATAAAGAAGCCCACTTAATTGGGTGTTTCCCTAACTAAATTAACCATAAGCCCTTGTTCTCCATGGAGCATCTCACAGGACTAACTTGTTTGGGAATAGGCTTCAGGACCTGGTCAAACAAGTTGCGACCGGGCAACTCCCAATTGTTTAAGGGCCCTTCTCCCCTGCTCAGGGGACCTTACCACTCTCAGGCACAGAGCCTCTCTGATCTGTCCTGGAGCATCCTTCTGTGTATCTGCCATATATGCTTGTGCCAGGCATCCCTAATCTCTGTCCCCACAACCAAGAGGGAAACAGGGCTTAGAGCAGTGAGCTTCTTGAATGAAGGCAGACCCACCATGTGACCCAGAGTCCACCCTTGCTCCATTACATAAGGCCTCACTGGATTCATGTAGCCCGCGCCCCAACTCCCCAGGAAGCAGGGCAGAAGGTGGCTTTGTCCCTCCCTCACTGGCCCATCAGGCCTGCACTGCCTGGTGGGCTGGTTGTTTCGACAAATGTGCCCTGCCTCTCCCGCCTTGTGATGGCAAGTCCTCGACGTTCCCCTGCAGCCTCCTGGCACCTGGCACGGGTCTTGGCGCACAGTCGACGTCTGTTTGAAGGACCAATTCAGTGACGGTAACAGGGAGCATGTATTGTGCACTTATGACAGGCCACTCCATGCTGGACTTTATGCAGATTATCCTCTATACTTGTTCACAGCAATTAATCATAGGTATAGGTAGGTGCTGTTACCATCACCTCCATTTTGCAGATGAAGAAACTGAGTCTGAGGGAAGGTTTGCCATTTGCCCAAGTTCGAACAGCCACTGAGTGGCGGGGGCAGGACTTGAACTTCTGTGTCCAGTTTGTGCCAGCTCACACTACACACCTGACCAGATGGATGAGCCAGGTGGCCCCTGTCTAGCAGATGCCACATGCACAGTGGTAGTCAGGATGCACCCGATGGTGGCAATGGCTCCAACCCCAGAGGCTCTCGGTGGGCACTGCAGGGAGGCCCATGGGAATAGGCTGAGAGGCCCCCAGGCCTGGTCCTCTGTCCCTTCCCAGATCCTCTCTTATGCTGAAGGTCACAGGCCCCAGCCCGAGGCCACATGAGGCTCAGGTGTGAAAACAAGCAAACAGCTGTGACTCCAGTCCCCGAAGCCCCCCAGCCCCCTTTACCTGTGTCAACTCTTTTATTTTTAAAGCTGTGCAGCCCAGGTAGGGGCTGGGAGTGGGCAACAGGGAGGGAGGGAACGGGGCCCCTTATCAGCTCCAGGGTCCTCGCATATGTAACGCTGTCATATAATTAACAGTGAAGATCATTTACATTGTCGCTGAGCTAATTTTCATAATGTTTTCTTTATTATCAGAGGAAGAAATTAACCCAAGAATTTATTTACATAGCAGCCTCAAACAGTAACAGCTTGCTAATTGCCTGTTAGGTGATTAATAAGCTTACAGCAGATGCTAATGCGTCGTGGGCTCCCGTTTCAAAGGTGCTCTTGCTGCACGCTCGTGTTTCTGGCAGCTTAATTAGTGCAATAATTATGTACTTGTTGCTCCTTCTTTCGAGCAAATACTGTCAAATGCTTAAAAGATTAAAGTGAATTATATCCTGAGAACTCACGGGCGCTGGAGGATGCCCGTTCTTCCCAACATCTCTGCTAATGCGAAAAGAGATAAAAATAAACAAGAGGGGGGTCCTACTTACCAAAGAGCTAGACCTGACAGGGGCTTTACCCCTCACTGACTGAGAGACCTGGAACTCTGCCTCAGTTTCCCACCTAGAAAGGAAGGGACACATCATTGGTAGGAGGAAGTGGGGAGGGGAGATGAGAATCCCAGAGACACAAGGGACGCAGCCACCAAGTGTCATATGTGGATCTTATTGGGGTCCTGATTTGAACAAACCAATTGTAAATGAAGATATCTCTGACATACTCAGAGAAATCTGACCCTGGGTCATGTAGTGGGTGAGATCCAGAAGCCATTGTTGATTTTGTTAGGTGTGAGAATAGCATAGTGGTTATGGGAAAGAAAAACCTGCTATCCATCAGATATACGTGCAGAGGAGCTTAGGGTTGGAATGGGAGAATGTCTGTGATCCGCTTTAAACATTTCCAGCTTCCTCCTAAAAATAGATGATCTGTAGATCAAACAAGATTGCAAAATGTGGTTGACATTGAAGCTGGATGACAGGTTCATTGGGGATCGATGTAACTGTTTTCTCTACTTCTGTGTATGCTTGAAAATGTGCACAATAAAAAATACTAGACCAGAGAAAGGAAGGGATAGGAATTCTACCAAGACCTGTGCCTTGGACTCCAGCTGCCTATGTTATGTCCAGCTGGCCTTGGGCAAAGACCTAACCTTCCTTTGCCTCAGTTTCCCTATCTGTGATATGGAGATGTCCTTTTTTTTTACCAAGTACACGCACATAGATGGGATTTTCCAAGACAAGGCACCTAGATTTCAGCACCGTGCTAAGTGCACGGTAACTTTTTCCTTGTCATTATTGTTCTGGTTGAGGTTGTTATCTGCTGAGCCCCTCCCACCTGGTGAGCTGCAGCACTGTGAGCATCTGGACCTGCCCTGTCCCATCTCCAGTGCCTGGCCCAGGAGCAGTGGTGGCCTCTGGCAGAAGAGGCTGCAGCCATGCAGCTCCTCACTCTGGGTCCCTGCAGGCCCACCGCTGTCACTCAGGACTGAGCCCAGCCCCTCAGGCTCTCCAAGGCTGAAACCCTGGCCCCTCAGTGCCTGACCACCATGCCTGGTCTTAGGGTGACATGCTCTCTCTATCCTGCCAGATTCCTGGAACCTCTGCCCTGTACCAGCTGCTTTCTGAACTTGCCCCACGGCCAGGTGTCTGGATGTTCTTTGTTGCAGATTCTTCTGCTAGGAACTTGTGCCCTCACTCTTCAACTCCTCTCAGCCCCTAAAGCTGCACTCAGTCCCCTCTTGCCCGCTGGGGCTGGGTTCCATTCAAGCTCCAGCCTCCCAGAGTCATTCCCTTTTTGTAGGCGGGAACATGCCTGTGCCTGGCATGTCTTGGCCAGGCCGCTGATCCCTTGTGTGACTTGGGCCAGGGCTTCAGTTCTCCCATCTGTACAAGATGAGGACTGATGCAAGCTCTAAATGCCCAGCATTTGCTGACAGCCAGAAACTCTGGAGCCTCTGCAGTCCTGGTACCTAGAATAGGCCAACCCAGAGCAGGAGCTTTGCAAAGGCTGCCTATTGATCGAACACACAAACGAGTCACTGAGGATGCCCACCTGCTCCTTCCCCTGCACTGGCCAAGACTCCTCATCTGGCCCCACTCAGCAGTCAACGTCCACGTTCCAGACTCCCCTTAAATACCGCATCCCAGAGCTGCTGCTCAGGATCTGAGCTGTGGGGAGGTTGGTCCAGCCTTGGAGATAGATCCAATCGCAGTATCATCTCTGTCCTCCCCTGTGCCCACCCAGATGCAATGGCAAACACACACTTAAAAAAATGGGCTTGCTGCTGTCCGAGCAGAAGCAACAAGTTTGATGAGGTGTGAGAGGATGGTCATGTTGAGCAGGGAGCCTTGTTTCTGTTTCCCAAACGCATGGCTGAACCTGCCTTGGCTCAGTGTTTTCCCCTCCTCCTCCTCCTCCTCCTCTTCCTAGGGTGCCCTCCTCAATGTCCAACTGTACTCCCTCTCCAGGCTCACCTCTTCCAGGAAGCCCACCATGATGTCCCATTGCTTTTAAAGCCTTCCTGCTGTGTGCTGCTTCTCAATCTGGAAACATGAGCAGCCAGCTTGGTCTTTCGTCACCTGAGCATCACTCAGGTGCATAAAACTGGCCCGTGACATTGGCGAGGGCCCTGCACCCACCCTGGCCCCCAATCCAGAGAGCCCTGCAGACCCTTAAGTACAGTTCAAGTGCAGACTCCAGAGCCTCTCTCCCTGGGAGATGAGGAAGGCAAGCCCCAGATGTTGGAGCACGTCCTGGGAGCCCAGTTCTAGCCATGTCTAGTCCATAACTTTCTGCTACCCCCTGCTGCCCCACAAATGTCAGCTGTGCCTAGTCAAGATGACACTAATACTGAAGCAGAATATGGGAAGCTGGGTCAGGTAGCCCCCAACCTAAGGGACTACAGGGGCTTGGGAGAGCCAGATTGAGCTGGAGAATGAAAGGTTTCTGGACAAGGGCCTTTCAGGGTGAAAACTGGGAAAGCCCCACACCAATCAGGAGGAGTTGTCACTCCACGATGTTGACTCTTGGTGATGTCCCCGATCCCTTCCAGGTTCCTTTCCCACCTGTCTGGCTCAGGCTGAGGGAGCCACAGGTAACACCTGCTACTTAGAAGCAACTGCAAGAGGTTTCTTCCATTCCAGAATCTTGAGAACCCAGAGCACTTTAACGGCTGATCCCAGGACACGGCATCTGCCAGCTCTGGGCATGGCCAGCCCCAGACTGGAGCTTACGTCTCCCATGAGTCTTCAGCTATTCCAGAAAGTTTCCAAGAAATCCAATTTCTCTTTTTCCCTGTTCCTGGCAATGATCAAACCACCTGATTTCCTTTAGTATTTTACCAGTAGCTTTAATTGTTGGCACTTCCCAGAGTTGCCCATTTGCATTCATTTGTCTGACTCTTTGATAATCGCTGGTCTGTAGCTCCAGAGGGCAGACACCAGGTCTGTCTTCAGTTAACACCCATGGCCAGAACTTAGCACCGTCCTGGTCCTGGAATACAGGAATCACAATAGCTAACTTTTTTAAAGCACTTGCTGTATGTCATTAGAACAGAGGAAGATCAAGAGGGTCCAGGTTAGCCAGAGTTGGCTTGTGCTGCTGCCAAGCACATGACCTGGAGCAGCAAATGCCTTTCTTCAAAGGAGCCGTGCAGGGCCGCCCTGTGTGCGTTCACTTCTTTGTTCATTTCACATAACGAACATTGACTACCAATGACAAGGTGGATTTGAGAATATGAATATGAGCCCTTGTCCTACCACAATGGTTCTTAAACTTTAGAGTATCAGTTATCACCTGAGGGCTTATTAGAATGCAGGTTCCTGGGCCCCCTCCCTAGAGTTTCTGATGCCATTGGTATAGGCTGGGGCCTGAGAATGAGACATTCTAGTAAGTTCTCAGGTGCTGCAGATTCTGCTTGTCGGAAACCACTGTTTTAGAACCACTGCCCTATAGGAACTGAAGATCTATCTGGGAGACGGGATTTTCAGAATTAACATTTAAATGCACAGCAGAGGCCAGAAGCATATTAGTTAGATTTTTGGCTTTTGGGAATCTATTTCCTTTTCTTTTGATAGCAATACCCTAGTTTCCTTTTGAGGATCTATCCCACTTCTACCCTCAGCCATGTGTTCTTTTTTTTTTTTTTTTTGCGGTACTGGGGATTGAACTCAGGGGCATTCTACCTCCAAGCTACACCCTCAGCCCTATTTTTTATTCTTTATTTTGAAACCGAGTCTCACTAAGTTTTGGAGTGCCTCACTAGGTAGCTGAGGCTGGCCGCGAACCCAGATCCTCTGGTCTCAGCCTCCCGAATGCTGGGATTACAAGCGTGCGCCACCACGCCCGGCTAGCCATGTGTTCTTAAGAGAATGCCCACCTGGCTGTGGAATACAGCATACATGTATCCCAAGAACGTCCAGTCAGGAAGCTGGACCCACCTTCCACATATGAGGCCTACACTGGTCCAATCAGGTTAAACCCAAGGATCTTTGCAGGAATTCTAATAGAAAGTAAAAAGACTTTTCTTCTGTTGGACCAGAACTACTAGGGGTCCGCTTGACACACTGTAGAAAGAGCCACTGAAAATGGAGCTGGTAAGAGAAAAACAGAGAAGAGGGCACTGCTTAATGCCCCTGGATCCAGCCAAGCCTGAGGCCAACTTCCTCTGGGATTATAAATTACACGAGTCAATAAATCCTCCTTTCTGCATAAGTGGTATTCTTGGGAGGTTTCGTTTTGTTTTTATATGTAATAGAGTGCTTCCTATTTGATACAAAGTGCTCCAGGAATTTTGGGCCAGGGAAGTTTCATGAATAGTCAGAGATGTGAGAAGATTAAGCAAAATTATGCTGGTGAGAAAGAGCAAGGTGTGAAGACAGGCCACAGCATAGATGGCTGGGATGGCCTCTGATACTCAGGAGAAACCTCTGGAAGAGTTGAGCCCAATAAGAGAAGGGACATCTTGCCATCCCAATGGGAAAGCACTTTGTCTTTTATGGTCCCCTTTCCCAGAAGAGGTCATCCCCGGTGCCAGAGGTTCCCAGAGTCCGCTGGCCCCTTGAATCCAGACTTCCTGCCCAGACAGGGCAGCTGGGATGAGGTCATGGCTAGGGAGTCTTTTATCCTCTTGCTAAGCTGCTTCTTTCAGTAGCAATTGCTGTCTTGCTTAATCTCAGAATTATCTGATTGTCACAGCCGAGTTTTCCACATTAGGCAGCGGGCCAACAAGTTACTTAACCTATAATTGCCCTTTAATGAAGCCCATCTTCAAAACTGAATTGTCAGAGGGAAACTTGTAAACACACAGCGAGGTCCAAGACCAAGCTGGCCCCAGACGTCGCAGCCAGGCCCTTGACTCCTCTCTGGCGTCAGCCACATTTGTCTGAGTTATTGGGGCTTTATCGCCAGCTGCCACCCAGAGTAGAGAGGAAAATGGTGCTTGCGACAGTCACCAGAAGCAGGTCGAGACTTTTAAAAGCAAGCTCGAGGGTGCTTGGTTTGGGTGCCCACATTCCCCTTGACAAATGCCCCCTCCTCTCCATGTGCCATGAGATGGGAAAGTAATGCCCATCGTGTGGCTTCGACTTTGCAAAACCTGAGTGACTTCTATCTGCAGTGAGAACACGTGACAGTAGACACATGGTCAGTAAATGGCCCACGATGTGAAAGGAGCAAGTAGGGGAGATTGACATCAAAGAGATCTCAACATAACAGGTGTCTTGTCTGGCCTACACTGTGGTCACGTGTCCTCCCTCTAGAAACTGGCGTAGTGTCACCGACAGCCATACTTAGCTGCTCCGTAGCACTCTCATGTCCACCCAGGGTGAACCAGGACAGGAAAGAAGTGTTTGCAGAGTACCTACTTGGTGCCAGATATCTTGCTAGGCAATTTATATTGAATTATCAGAATAACTCTAGGAGCCCAACCATCTCACCCTTATTTAGCAGATGAAGAATGTGAGGCCGAGAGAGGGTTAATGGCTCTCCTAATGCCATGCAGCCTGTGGGGTTGGAAAAGCAACACTTGAACTCAGATTTATCTAACGTGGATGTCAGTCAGTGCCTCTTGGACACTTGGTGGCTCTTACCAGTGCTGACCCAAAGCCCATGAAAGGTACAGATTAGAAGGTTATGGATTGCCGGGCATGGTGGCGCACGCTTGTAATCCCAGCATTCGGGAGGCTGAGACCGGAGAATCCGGGTTTGCGGCCAGCCTCAGCTACCTAGTGAGGCGCTCCGCAACTTAGTGAGACTCGGTTTCAAAATGAAGAATAAAAAATAGGGCTGGGGGTATATCTCGGAGGTAGAACGCCCCTGAGTTCAATCCCCAGTACCGCAAAAAAAAAAAAAAAAGAAGGTTATGGATTCATGCATAAAATAATATGATATCTGAGATTTGATTCAAAAGAACAGGAGAGGGTGGTGGGGGAAGTAGATAGGAATATAGATGAAAGACTGCCCGTGAGACAATAGGTGTTAAGGCTGGGGAATGGACACCTGGCAATTCATTATGTAATTTTGTGTAAATCTGGAAGTTTCTCTTTAAAAATATAACACTTTCTTCAGAAATCAGAAACTCTTCCTAGTATCTCGTAACACCTGTGCATACCTGTCACCACCCTGAACCCATCATGCCACATTATGGCTACCTTTTCAATTGTTGGTGTCCCTCCAAGACCAAGAGCTCCTGAAGATAAAGGCGGCGTCCGTCTATCTTGTTCACCTACTAAGTGTTGATAGAATGAATAATGGAGAAGAATCTGGTGCACAGAGTGCATTCAAGAAATGTTTGTTGAACCAGGTGTGGTGGCACATACCTATAACCCCAGTCCTGACGCTGAGACAGGAGGGTCGCAGGTTCCAGGCCGGCATGTGGTAATTTATTGAAACCCTATTTCAAAAAAAAACAATAGAACTCTAAGAATAGCTCAGAGGTAGAATGCCCCTGGGTTCAATCTTCAGGATCACAAAAAAAGAAAGAAATGTTTGTTGAGTGAATGAAAAATCAAATAACTGGATATTAAAGGCTGGCTGAATTTCCATAAGTAAAAAGGTCACAGAATAGGCATGTTAGGCAGGGGAGCGGCTTGGGCAGAGTACCAGCAGCAAGCCAGCCAAGTTCAAAGGTGAGTGCCGGGAAAATCTGGCCATGGCTAAAACAATTGTCATTGGTGATAATGTGCCGCCCAGCAAGCTGGGGTGGCCAGTTTTTAATAACTTACACTTCACAGACACAGCACCAACAACATTTATTTTTTATCACCACGGCAGGGTCAATCTCCTGCCATGACTGTGAGCAGCGAGGCTCTGGATTTCAGTCTCAGCTCATTAATTGGAGAGAGTTGGCCAGCGCTCGCCTGGCGTAAGGCAGCTCCAAGTGGATGTCCACACTTTTCTGAGGACTCCAAGGAGACAAAAGAAATCAATTAAGAGGACAGCCTGGAGTTCCAGTTGGGAACTGAAATCCTGCCACATTTCCTAATATTCCTTAGCAAGAGAGAGTACAAGAACATCTCCCTCCCCGGTCACACTGAGACACAGTGCCACGTGGAGTCTGGGACGAGAAAGGCCAGGGCAGGAGTCTGGATGGCTTGGCGTCAGGTGGCTCTGTGGGCCTGTGGTCCTGAGGCTCTGCAGGTTGCGTGGTGTCTGGCCTCCCACCAGCCTTTCTGATAAAAACCACATTCACTGCAGGCTTGGGCCAAGGCCTGAGAGTCTCAAAGCCCTTCAAAGGCCTGTCTTGCACAGAAAGACTTCATTCAGCAAAGCCCACATGGAGAACACAGCTCCAGCGATATAAATGTGTGGGCCCTGTGTAGTTTGTGAGAAGCTGCCACATCTGTGATCTCATTGTGGCCGAGAGGGTCGGGTGGGTTGCTCAGGCACTGAAATTCAAGGGAGTGCTGGGACGCGTGTCCAGCAGGAGGGTGGGGAGCCAGGATGGGCCCCGCTAAGCTGGGCGTGTGGTCCTTCCCAGAAACTCTGTACTTGGACCAGATGAGGTACAGGTCTGCACTCCCCCAGTTTTCATGACCTGCCTGGGCACTTGCCACCAGGGATCCTTGAATCAGGCTGAGAGAATCTCTGGCTGGGCCTACAGCCTTCTAGAAGCATCGGTACGCTCTCATTGTCTCTTGGAAACATCAATGACTTCCCCCTCCTAGGTTTGCCTCTCTCTCTTGATTGTTCAAGTTCTTTTGTGTCTGTGGAATATTAATCAGTCTGGGAAGGCTGAAGCAACAAATTTCTCTTAGGGGAAGGCAAAATGAACACAAATGTGTCTGGTATAATAATTCCTTTTGTCATAACACTTTGAATTTCTCCAAGGGCCTTCGCTTTCGCTGTCTTCTTTGAAGCAAGCAGCGGCCCTGCGAGCTGCCAGGAAGGATGACGATCACCACCCTCCTAACAAGAGGGAACGAGGGTGCCAAGTGCTTTGGTATCTGGTCTAAGGTCTTGCTTCCTATTCGTTTCGCTTTCTGAAATTTTAAAAGCTTGAAGTCAACCTTTAGCCTTACTTTTAGAATGAGAGTCCTGGAGAGGAGGCTTGGGAGGAATTCTCACTCCCATTCTTAAGAAATTGATTTTATTACAAGGTGGTAAATATTACACACATTTAAATACTTTATTGCTTCTTTTGTTCTTAATCTTCCTCGAGTCGTCAGAGAAGGCAACCTTAGTTGCTCCCCTACACCCACAAACATCTTCTTTAAAGCCAAATATTAAGTTTTAGACATCCTGGCTTAGGGTAGGTGGGATGTGGGGTGGGGTGGGGTAGAGTCCAAGAGCAATTGCACTGGTCCCTCATTCTCCTTAGGTGTCTGCAGGTGGAGGAGGGGGACCCATATGGGGACTTGATGCCCTCTAAGTTCACAATTACCACTAGGGCTTATTATTTTGTAGTACAGGCAGATGTTGACCTGTCTGTTTTCTCTGGTAGACTTTGAGAGGATAGGGAGGGACAGAATCAGATTTGGGTGTAGCAGTTATGGAAATGAAAGGAGGGGAGTGTAGGAGTTAACCAGATGTGAGGATCTGTCATGATTTTAGAGCAATAACCTGGGGAGAAGGAAAGAAACCCCAAACACAAACAGGGACCAGAGAGATCAAAGGAAGAGATGGACCGGGGGTGATTAAGGATGTGGGATCTGTGGACGTCTTTACAGTGAGCCAGGTAGGAGCTGAGGGATAGCTCTCAGATTCTAGCTGGAACAACCTGGATGGTGTGGCTTTGACCACAGTTGAAGAACACAGGAGAAAGAGGTGTTATGATTAAGGAAACCATGTCAATCTAGTTCTGGAGGGGTCGAGTCTAAGGCCCCTGTGAGTCTGGACTCCAGAGGTGAACTGGTCTGCTAGCAGCCTCTGTGGAACTTGAAACCACAGCTGTGTGGAATCCTTGGTCCCTCTCGGTGTCCGTGAACTGAGCCAGGGTCTCCATAACCTGCGGCCTCCATAACCTACAGCTTAGCTCCCCGGTGGCTCCGAATGACCTACAGCACTCATAATTTCTCATATTCCTTTTTGCCTACCACTGCATCTCCACAGTGAGGATCCCCAAGACTCCATAAATCTCATGTGAGCCCCTTACAAAGCACTAAAGGTCACCTAACAGCAAGACACAGCAAGGGGAGCCAGGAAACCTGCTTCCAAGACCTGGCTCAGCCATCACTCCCTCTCTGGACATCACTTTCCCCCAAATTTGATAATAAAGTATTTGGTAAGTTCCTACATTAGTAATGTCAGAGTGGCTTGTGTTGGATTAACTCCCCCATATAAAACAGTTTGAAAGCATGAAATAATTTTGTTTTTAAAATCAAGTGCTTGAAAGCATTGGAAAGCTGCCAAAACCAGGCAGAAACTGGTTTGATTCTTGAAAGAAGATAACCTCACTGGGTGAAATTTATGTTTATATGCTTTCCTTCTAAATGCACTGCAGCCTGTCTCCTTGGCAGGGGTAACTAGAGATCAGACAGAAAACCATAGTCTTTCTGACTTTAGGTGTCAGCAGTTGGAGCTCAATGGGGAAGCATACCAGAAAGGGAAGAACCTCAAAGGGTGGGTTTAAATGTCAGCATATTGGCTATCCTGAAATCCTTCATCTACCCCTGAACTGTGCATGCAGGAGGGTGACAGTAAGAAGCCCCATGGAGCCAAATGGCATGTGCCTGTAATCCTAGTACTTGGGAGGATGAGACAGGAGGATTGCAAGTTCAAGGCCAGCCTCAGCAACTTAGTGAGACCCTCATAAAGTTAGCAAGACCTTGTTTCAAAATAAAAAAATTAAAAGGGCTGGGGGTATAGCTTAGTGGTAGAATGCCCCTGGGTTCAATTCCCAGTACCCCCCTCCAAACAAAAACAAAACAAGCAAACACAAAAAACAAGCCCTATGCAGGTATCAGATAGAAATCTGTAAACACTGAGCATAGATTCCAGCTGAGGACTCAACTGCAGATGCAGAAGTGAAATTTAGTTTAGAATTTGAACTTAACAACATAAAGTCTATGTCCCAGAACAAAGGGAATCATCATAAAACTAAAGACAAATACTACATACCAAGCAAAGTGCAAAGTCAAGCTTCCACATGTCAGAATGAGCATCCAAAAATTTCAGTTAGTCAGAAGAAGAATCAGTATTTTTTTTTAAAGTAAGGAGCATCAAAACACAATCAGAAAGGAGGACTTAGTTCTGGTTTCTATCATGCAATAGAGTAGCTATTAGTTACAACAATCTATGATAGATCTTGGAATAACTAGAAAAGATAAGTATGAAAGTTCCCAACACATAAAATGATTAAAATTTGAGAAAATGGAAGTGTTTATTATCCTGATTTGATCATTATACATTGTATATATTATCAAATTATCATACCTTATGCCATAAAGATGTACAAATATTATATTGCAATAAAAAACAAAAACAAAGCAGAAAAAAAATCAACATTCTTCAGAAGAAGATAACAGAATCCAGAATCTTTATAGTAAGTCACCCATAATATCCAATATGAATCCTTTTAAATTGTTATGCTGGCAATAATTTTAAAGCATGTACTATAAATATATTCAAGAATGTAAGGGAAAATGTGGTCATAAAGAGTAAATAAATAGGAAACCTCTGCATAGAAATGAATAAAAAAGAAATGGGAATCTTTAAATTGAAAAAAATAATTAAAATGAAAATATTCACTGGACAGACTTTATAGTAGATTAGAGATGACAAGAAGGATTCGGTGAACTCAAAAGTATATTAATAGAAATTCAATCAGGAAAAAAGTGATAGAAAAAAGTCATGAAAAAAATCTTGGCCAAAAATCTCCCAACTTGGTGAAAACATCAACCTATAGGCATAAGAAGCTTAGTGACTTCCAAATAGAATTAATTAAAAAAAAAAAAAACTATACATAGGCACATTATAGTCAAACTGTTGAAAACCAAAAATTAAGAGAAATCCTGAAAACAATAACTTACTACATAGTCAGAAGAAAATATAAAAATGATGTTTCTAGTGCACAATGGAATAGCAACTTAAAGCACCAAAAACACAATTGCATCTATTTTATTATTTTATTTTATTTTTGAGGTACTGGGGATTGAACCCAAGGGTATTCTATCTCTAAGCTACAGCACTAGCCCTATTTTTTTATTATTATTATTATTATTATTATTATTATTATTATTATTATTATTTATTTTGAAACAGGGTCTCACTAAGTTGCAGAGGGCCTCGAAAAGTAGCTGAGGCTGTCCTCGAACCTGCAATCCTCCTGTCTCAGCCTCCCAAGTACTGGGATTACAAGCATATGCCACCATGCTTGGCTAACAAAAATTACATCTTTAAAATACTGTACTGAAAGAAAAAAAGTAGCCCACCCAGAACCCTATATATAGTGAAAATAGTCTTCAAACATGAGAACAAAATAAAGACAGTTTCAGATATAAATGAAGGTGGAAAGTATCTGTTGCCAGCAGAAGTTCTTCAATTTGAAGATAAATGAAACTCAGGTCTACAAAAAGAAGAGTATTTAAAGTGGTAATATGTGGATGAATATAAAATGCTACCTAAAAGACACTTCAAATATAAAGATATGTAGAGTAAATGTATGAAAAAAGATACAGACATTAGCAGAAAATGTCTTGTCTGTCTCTCTTTCTTGGTAGAAAAGGAGAATTGTCATTTTACAACAAGGTGAATTCATTAGAAGATACTTAAATGGTAATATACTTGTAATGTGTATGCATATAATAATAAAGGTTAAAAGGAGTGAAGAAAAAAACACATAAAACTAAAGGCAGAAATAGAAAAGTGGACAAGGTTGGAGGTACTCTTCCCTTAGTAATTGTTAAGACAAATGGTGGCAAACAGAAAAAGATTTGAAAAATACAATGACCTTGAATGCTTTGATATTTATGAACCATTATACCCAACAATTGCAGGATGCACATGCTTTTCAAGTACACAGAAACAATCAGTACCATAGACCAATGACTGGACCATGAGACACATCACAAGATGTTTGAGAGGACTGAAATCATATACAATATGTTTCCCAAAGATGATGGAATGAAATAATAAATCAACGATAGTAAAATCTGTATATATTTAGAAAAATTATAATATTTAGAAATTACCAACATACTTTTATATAAAGAAGCAACTGCAAAGAAAAAAGGTACTTACAATAAAAATTAGAAAATATTTAAAACTGAATGAAAATGCATCATATCAAGATTTGTGGAGCTGGATGTGGTGGCCCATGCCTAATCCCAATACTTGGGAAGCTGAGTCAGGAGGATTATAGGCGCAAAGCCAATCTCAGCAACTTAGCGAGACCCTGTTTAAAGAAAGAAAGAAAGAAAGAAAGAAAGAAAGAAAGAAAGAAAGAAAGAAAGAAAGAAAGAAAGAAAGAAAGAAAGAAAGAAAGAAAGAAAATAAAAGGGTTTGGGTATAACTTGGAGCTAGACTATCTGTGGGTTCAATACCCAATACAAAAGAAAGAAAGATAGAAAGGAAGAAAGAAACAAAGATGTGTGAGATATACCTAAAGTTGTACTTGAATGCTGTAGTTTTAAATTCTTATATTAGAAAAAAAGATCTAAATTAGGAAGGTAATTTAAGAACCTAAAGAAAGAAAAAAATTAAACTCAGAACAAGTAGAAGAAAGAAAATAATAAAGATTAGAGATGACAGTTATAAAATAGAAAGAGAAAAATAATTGGCAAAACTAACAAAAGAAAAACTTATTCCTTTAAAACACTGATAAAATTGATAAATTCTTAGTAAAATTAATTGAGAAAGAAGAAAAACTACAATTTTCCAATATATAAAAAATGAAAGCAGTGATATTACAGATCTTACAGAGACTAAAGGGAAACTAAGAGGAGTTATGAATAATAGTATCATCAAATTTTACAACCTCAGTGAAATGGACAAATTATTTGAAAATCACAACTTATCAAAAGTGGTACAAGAGGGAGAGAGAGAGAAAAAAAAAAATAGCTGGGCATGGTGACTCACACTTGTAATCCCAGTACTTAGGAGGCTAAGACAGGAGGATCTGGGTTTGAGGCCAGCCTCAGCTATTTAGTGAGACCCTCCGCAACTTAGTGAGACCCTGTTTCAAAATAAAGAATAAAAAATAGGACTAGAGGTGTAGTTCAGAGGTAGATGCCCCTGGGTTCAATTCCTAGTACTGAAAAAAAAAAAATCAACAGCTGTGTATTTTATAATACTCTTCTAGTAGAAAACTCCAGCCTTCCATGGTCTCACTAATTAAATCAATTAACTTGTATAGGAAAGAATAATATCACTCTTAGACAAATTCTTTCAGAAAATAAAGACAGGTGAGGGAAAATGTTACAGTTCATTTTATGTGGCCCACATAAAAATTGTCCTGATAACAAAGATGACAAAGACATAAGAAAAGAAAATTACAAAGCAATGATCCAAAAGGCCTTAAGAGAAAGTTCACAAAGTGAACCTACAAGCATTAAAAAAAAGAAAAAAAAAAAGACAATTTGGCAATGCACAATGGCCAGTTGGCATTTGTCCCAGGAATACAAAGTTGATTTAACATTTGAAAAACTAAACAAAGTAATCTGCCATAATAATAGAATAAAAAAACCTCCATATGATCATCTCCAGAAACCCACAAAAAGCATTTGGCAAATCCAATATCCATTCACAATAAATCTCAGCAAACTAGAAATAGAGGATAACTTCCTCAGTTTGATAAAGGGTATTTGTTAAAAATTGACACTTAAGATAAACACAAACAATGAAAATATTAAGTGCTTTCACTCAGGATGGGAATATAGTAAGGATAACTGCTTTTGCCACTTCTATTCAGAATTGTATTGGAGATTTGGAGATTCTAGACAGTGCATATGTAGAACAAAAAAAAGAAAGAAAGAAAAATAATATGAACAGAAGAAGAAAAATTCTTTCAGGCAACATCATTTATTATGTAGAAAAACCCAAGAATGCTAAGTAACTTCTAGAGATAGTAAGCAAATTAATAAAGATCATAGGTATTAGCAGCCAAAAAAAAAAAACCTGGTAAAAAATTTTAAGGTCATTTTACATTAATATCCTAAAACACAAAACAGGAATAATTTTAACAAAATCTGAGTAATAGTGTCATAAATATGACACTCAGTCCATATTTATGAATTGAAAGCCTCAATATTGTTAAGATGTCAGATGCCCCTAAATTTATCTATGCATTAAAGCAATCCCATTCAGAATCTTAAAAAAAAGAAAATTTAGAACATGCCAAAAAACTAACATTCCATTAAGCATTTATATGGCCTACTACTGAGAGGCTGAGACAGGAGTATTACAGGTTTGGGCCAGCCTCAGCAACTTAGCAAGGCTCTCAACAACTTAGTGATACCCTATTTCAAAATAAAAACCAAAATAGGGCTGGGAGTATAGCTAAGAAGTAGAATGTCGCTGGGCGTGGTGGTGCATGCTTATAATCCCAGCATTTGGGAGGCCGTGAGTGGAGGATCCGGGTTCGCGGCCAGCCTCAGCTACCTAGTGAGGCACTCCGCAACTTAGTGAGACCCGGTTTCAAAATAAAGAATAAAAAATAGGGCTGGGGGTGTAGCTCGGAGGTAGAGTGCTCCTGAGTTCAATCCCCTGTACCACAAAAAAAAAAAAAAAAAAAAAAAGAAGTAGAATGTCTCTGGGTTTATTTACCTAAATAAGTAAATAATATGGGAAATCAAGGATATAGAATAGTCCAGAAATATTGAAAAAGAAAGATAAATTTGGAGAACTTACAATATTTGATTTAAAGATTTACTGTCAGCTGCACATGGTGGCACATGCTTGTAATCCCAGTACTTGGGAGGCTGAGATAGGAGGATCACAGGTACGAAGCCAGCCTCAGCTACTTAGTGAGGTCCTCTGCAACTTAGTGAGACTCTGTTTAAAAAATAAAGAATAAAAAAAAAAAAGTGCTGAGGGTATAGCTTGGAGGTAGAATGCCTCTGGGTTCAGTCCCTAGTGGGGGGGGGGGGCTTCCTGTCCAGCTACATAATCAAGACAATATGGTATTAGCATAAGAAAAGACAATTAAATAGAAGATAAAGACCAGAAATAGACCTACATATGTACAGTGAATTGCTTTAAAAGCAAAGTACCAAACCAATTTAACAGGACAAAGAAAGACTTTGCAAAAAAATATCAAACAACTGGGTAAGTGTATGGTGAAAATAAACTTAGAGTCCTGTTTCTCACCATGTTCAGAGGTTAATTTTGGACATATCATAGACCTAAAGGTAAGAGCTACAGTTATAAAGTTTCAGAAAAAAACCTAGGAGAATATATATATGCCCTTGAGGTATAAGAATAGGCAACAAGCATATGAAGCAGTGCAAATCAAGATCATAATCCCAGCATTCAGGAGGCTGAGACCGGAGGATCCCAGTTCTCGGCCAGCCTCAGCTACCTAGTGAGGCACTCCGCAACTTAGTGAGACTCGGTTTCAAAATAATAAAAAATAGGGCTGGGGATGTAGCTTGGAGGTAGAATGCCCCTGAGTTCAATCCCCAGCACTGCAAAAAAAAAAAAAAAAATCATAATGAATTACTATTACACAAAAACGCCAGAATGGCTGAAATTAAAACTGACAACACAAAATGTTGGTGAGGATGTGGAGCAACTGGAACCTTCATGCATTGCTGGCAAGAATGTAAAATAGTCCAACCACTTCAACTATAAATTTCTTTTAAATTTAAACATTTGCCTTCTTATGATCCAGCAATTCCACTACTAGGTATTTGTCAAAGAGAAATGAAAATAAATGTCTACACAATAATTTGCACACCAATGATCATTGGAGCTTTATTCATAGTACCCCAAAACTGAGAACAAATAAAATGTCCATAAACAGAGACACTGGATAAGTAAACTGTGGTAGCCTCATACACTGGAATAGCACTCAGAGGGAAGTAAAAAGTGGATGCACAAGACACAGATGAATCTCACAGACATGTTGAATGAAAGGAACAGAACAGGAAACAACAAATACAATATGCTTCCGTCTATGTGAAACTCCAGAACAGGCAAAACTCAACTCTGGTGATAGAAATCAGAGCAGTGGTTGCCTCTAGGGTGGGAATGACTGGAAGTAACATAAAAGAGCTTTCTGGGGGCAATGGAAGTGTTCTATATCTTGGTTGACATGGTATATACACATATCAGAAGAAAAGATAATTACAGTTCACTGTGTGTAAAGTTTGCCTCCATTAAAAACAAACAAAAGAACCCAAAGTAAGTTTTTTAAAAAATCATTAGCCGCCTGACATTCAGGGGCCTTGGGCACACAGACCTGCATCTTAACCTCCTGTGGGTGTAGTCAGTGCTTTTCTTTCTCTGCCTTAGCCAGAGCTTAGTATAGAAAAGCTCAGCAGATTAGGAGCCCATGGAGCCTGTGGGCCTGGCATCTCCCCAACAGCCCCAGCCAGTCACTTCAGCTTAAAAAGCCTCTACAAATTACTCCTGAAGTCTGGGTGAACCCTGTTACACCCTGGTCTTCTCTGAGTCTGTGTGTTTTATTTTAAGCCTCCTCCCTCTCCCTTCACTGCCGTGACCTTCAGAAAAAATAAGCATCCCCTTGGGATGATGTGTGACCCCCAATCAGAAGATAAGTTGTCTGGCCAACATGGGCAGCCGACAGAGGAAAATTTCCTGGAGGGTTGCGCCACCAGTTGGATCTGAAAGGACTGATACTGTCTTATGGGCCTTGTGTCCAAGGGGCGGGAGGAATGCCAGACGCCTGGAAAAGACACAGGACTAGAGTCTCAGAGTGATGCAGTCTGCAGGAGTTGAAATCAGTCCTTTCAAGGACCCGCTCCCTCCCCCATACCAGCTATACCTTCACACCGCCTCCCTTGGCGCTTCCCACGGTTGGGGACTAGATGAATAAGGTGTTTAGGGGGCAAGGGAGGGGGGGAAGGAGAAGAAACACAAAAACTGAAGAGGTGGGCTGAGCAGAGAGAAAGGGGAAGCCATGTTGAGACAAAAAGAAGAGGAGGGTGAGGAAAAGAGGATGATGGAGGAGGAGGGAGGGGAGGACTCAATGCATTTGAGAGATTAGCAACCATTTCATCCTTTGGGAGGGTTTGGTGCTTTTCAAAATGCCTGAATCTTTCACAGTCGGTGGGCTGGCCAGTTATCACAGCCCCCTGTTTAACAGATGAGGAAGTAGAGACTAGAGCTCAGGGACCTTGCTCTAGTTCACACAGCTAGGAAAAGACCAAAGTGGGAAAGTAGCCAGACCCCCTGAACTCCAGCCCTCCTCCCTGTGGTCCATCTCCAGGGCCTCTCTTCTGTCTTTGTTTGCACACAACACCCACTGGGCACAGCCACCAAGTCCCAGGGGAATGCTGCTTGCAGGGCATTATAATGTGCTGTGGTGAGGAAGCACAGCTTCCAACCCCAGGCCTTTTTAGGAAATGTAGCTTTGCTCAAAACACTCAGCTTTGATGGGAAGGAAAGAAGTGGCTCTGCTAATTAAAGGTTATTTAGAATTTTTTTTTTTAGCTTTAAAAACAGAGTAGATATGTTTAATTCAGGTTGACCACAGTTGCTGGGTGCTTCCGTGAGGCTCTGGGCTTTCTGAGCAATTTCTTTGACTCTGAAAGATTATTGGATTTCTCTCTCTCTCTCTCCTACTTTTGTTTTGATTTTTTTTTTTTTTTAAAGCTGTTGTTGTTTTAAAAATACACACCCTCTGGAGTTGAATACTTTGACTTCTTTGATGCAAGAGAAGCCAACCATGGGCTTCTAAAGTTAGACAGAAAGGAGTTGACATTGGCAGGACCTAAACCACAGCCTCAGCAGCTCTGCATCACTGGGCCCTGGTCCACGCCCGTGCGGTCACCATCATGTCACTGTGCTCTCTGGAGAAAACCAGAGGCTGCAGACCTGCTGGTCACACTGTCATTGGCTCCCTGCCCCTGAACAGGCAGGGATTCAGTGCCAACAGGGGGTTGAGCTCATCTCTGCTTCCGTGGGGGGTGGAGCACTCAGTGTGCAAATCCAGTGGGACTCCAGTGTGCATCCTAAAAGAGGAAATGCTCCAGAAACCATGCTATGAAGGCTCCTGGAATTTAATCTGACCAGCTGCCCTAGCCTACAGCTTTTCAGGTGGCACCTTTCTTCCTGGAGGGAACTCTTTCACTGAGGATAGGCAGTCTGTTTCCCTGGCCACATTGTCCATGCCTATCCAATCAGAATGCTTCATTTTGCCCAACCCTGGTGATTGGGCCCATCATGGGCACATGACTTGAGTCAGGCCAATCAGAAGCCTTCCTTACTTCTGCTATGCTAAATTGACAGGGCTTCCAATATCCACCTTGCCTATGGCATCATCAGTCTAAATGATGGAGACAGATAGAAAGAAGGGTCAAGCTCCAATTCTATCACTTGAGTTTCTGGATACAGCCACCCTTGAAGGCAACTTATTCCTATAAGCAAACAAATCCCTCCCTCCCCCCCTTATTATAACTGCTGTAACTGCTTTGAGTTTTATTCCCTTGACCTATAACTGAGAGCCAAGGAATATAGAGTTTGTATCTCTATCACTGCACACAGGGCAGGCCTGCTAGATGAATGTGTGGGCTTCCTTACCTTGGAGGGGAATAGTGTCTGGAGGAGGGAAGTGCACTGCTGAGCGCACCAGGCCCACCCATTTGAGTGGAGTATTTTATCACAGAATTGTGGAACTAGGACCATCATCTCCATTTGCAGGATGGGTACAATGAGGAGGCTGGCAGAGTATGAGCCTTCAGACCAGGCACTTCTCTGATGCCTCAGAAGCTGGGTTTTTGTGTGCCTCCTCCCCCAGGTGACCTATGTCCCCTGAGCCCTGGCCCCTGCAACCGAGCTGTGGGATTCTTTGCTCCAGGTCTGTTTTGAGTTGGATGTGGTAGAGAGAAGTTCCGTTGCCAGGTGATGAACACAATAAACACAGAAGCAGATTGCTCAGCGCCCAGGGTCCCCTGACCATCAGCCTTTCTCCATGACCTCATGCCCCTCCTCAGCCTCTTGACCCACCCTGCTGGCTCCACCAACTTCACATCTCAAATTTCTGTTGCTCAGTGGATCTAAGGTCAGGCTAAAATGAACTCTGGCTGGGTGGGGCTGTGGATCCTGAAGTCCAGAAGTTTCATGGCAGGCAAAGGCAAGAAGGGCCGGCCACAGCTGGTGGAATATGGCTGGGGTCCTGAAGTTGAGATGAGCTCTGTGTTTGCATTTTCACCAGAACTCAAGTGGCATAGAATGAAAGAATAAGAAGGAACTCAAAAAGCTTCTAGTTCAGAGAGGGCATATATCTAGTGTGCTTGCTGCTGTGGCCCGGCCCCTGCTCGTGATCTCCAGAGAGATCATGCTAATCGGGCACCATGTTACCCTGTTCACTGCAGGGCATACACCTTCAGGTCCTTCCCACACCCCACTCAGGCAGTCAGTCCCACAGGCCAGTGAACAACGGCTCCCAACTTAAACTCACCTCGGGCCTACTGCAAGACACTTACTTTTGCAGTTGTAGAAATGCAGGTCTAGAGAGATGAAAGGATGTGCTCAAGGTCATCAGCCCAGCTGGAAGTTGAAACCAGCTCTTCTGATTCTGTTGAGTCTACTATACTTTCTTCAATATGTGATGACTCCGTTCCATTAATGCATGGTAAGATGCCAACCCAATTCAAGCTATACATATACTTAACTGGAAAATAAATCAATCATATCGATGGAGCCTGGAATACTGAGCTGGAATTTCCTCTCTACCCTGGCAATAAGCTAGCCTTGTGCCCTTGGGCGTGTCGATTCACCTCTCTGAGCTTCTGTTTCCTTGGCTGTGAACTTCGGGGACAGAGTAGCCTTTATGATCTCTAAGATACCTTCAAACACTAATAATCTCTGACTCCATGTGCCTAGCACTGTACCAGAAATTTTGCATGCTATCAAGAAACAGAAGAGTCAACCATATAATACAAGAAGCAACACAGAATTCTTTAATTCATATAGCTAAGGGCCAAGAGGTATGGAACCTATTGAAATCCTCCTACTGGGGTGGGAGTTCTGAATGGTAGAGAGGCTCCTGTGTGGAGAAAAACATTAAACCTGGCCTGGAAGAATGGTAGATGACAGAGACTGGTACTGTGGACAAGAAAAGGCAGGAGGAGAAACAACTGGGATAGGCTTACGGACACACCAGCCTGGCTGGAGAGCAGGCCTAGGGATTCCCGGAGAAGCTTCAGGGAATCAGAGTTGAGATCATACCTGAGTGCTGTTGTGAAGTGTGAGGGTGAGAACGAACTCTACAGAGAGGTGCAGCAGAATCTCTTGCTTCTTTAAATAGATCCTTTGGTTCAAGTGACAGAAGTTCAGCTCAAATTGGCTGAACTAACCAATATATTTATTGACTCTCATAACCCCAAAGCACAGGGGCACACTTCAACCAGAGTTGGATCCAGGAGATCAAAATAACCATTGGGAATCTGCCCTGCTCCATTTTTACTTTGTTCTGTGTTGGTCTTCTTCCCAAGCAGCCTTTCCCAACTGACAGCAAGATGGTGGCCCACAGCTCCCAACTTAATGTTTTGCCACTTAAGATGGGTAGAAAGAGAGCTCCTTATTCTGCTGGTTTCTGCAAAATGGGGAGGATGCTCATTGGCCCAGATTTGATCAAGTTCCCATCTCTGAACCAATTGCCAGGACCAGGGGCTGTGTGGAAGGCTCTGAACGGCCATGTCTAAATTCTGTGCCCATCCCTAGAACTAGAGAATGGGTTCTGCCCCAGAGGAACCATGGAAACTGAAAATGAGATGGGAGTGATGGTTGCTAGAGAAAAATCAGTGTTTTATCCAGAGGCTGAATGGGTGGATCCTGGACAGGCAAACCCAATGGATATCATGTGCCACAAGTGTTTCATAAGGCTCTATGTGGATGATAACAGGAGATGCCTTCAAGACAAAGTAAAATTTAGCAATGACTGCTCACTTTGTATGTGAAATTCTGATACCCAGCTCTAAACCTGCTGACCTTGGCAAGAGTTCTGAGAGACCGAGAAGGGGTGGATGGGATAGAAAGCCTCCGGGCAGGAGTCATCTTTCTTCAATTAATACTTCTTGGAGAGTCTCAGCAGCAGGGCAGGAATTTGTTAAATTACATAAACATTATTGTGACCCGTAAAATTCAATGAATCTCGGCCTGTTTACCCGCGGCTGGCTTTAATGTTTGCACAGTGTAATTTAATGTGTCAATTTGCTCTCAAATAAAAAACATCTGGCCCTCTGACATGCCAAAGAAACTGGAGAGCTGATGTTCAAAATCAGTTAAAAGCTCCAATCAGAGACGATGTTCAAAGGGGAAAGAAAGGAAAGCAAGAGGCTCAGGGAACAAAGTCGGCATCGTTCAGAGATGTTCCTGCTTACTGGTAAGCCTCTGTTTGTGAGTCCGTAAGATCAGTAGATTTTATCCTAATTAGAATTAAGAAGAGCACATACCATCTTTAACTGGCACCCGTTGTGCAATTAGATTTCCTGCGGCTGTCCCTGCCAATATTGACGTTCATGCTATTTTAACAGTCTTATTATTTTGTAATTGAGAAGAGCAGGAAGCAAATCACACATTTCTATATAGATGATCTTCACAGCTAAAGTGCCATTTGCTGCAGCACTAGGGTTGCCGGGAAACTCTCCCTCCAGATTCCCAGGTTGGTGATGGATCTTGGGGAAGGGGAGGGCAGCAGAGGCTCTCTGGGCATGTGCTTTTCCAATGAAATCATACCTGCAGCCTATCTTAGTCTGGCCTCTACCAAATCACCATAAGGCTCATCCTGTAGTCAGAGGCAGGGCTCGGCGGGCGCGCATGAGTCCCACAGGTGCTAACCTCCTAGAACAGGACTGGGAGGTTGTGTTGACTTGTGAGGTGGGGGCTGGGCTGGTTTAAAGTCCTCCCTTGTAGAGACTCCTCCTGCCTCCTGGGATGCTCCTGGGGTCTGACTCCCATCCCTCACCTGGAGCTGGGCAAACAGAGATGGCCCAGGAGGCACTGTATCTGCTTCCTTCCCCAGCACCTGAAGCCTGGCCAGGTTGAAAGGAACTGGGGAGAGATGGTTTCCACTCCCCTGTTTCACACCCCAATAAATGCTTGAGACATCCTGATGAAAAAGGACTCGGCTGGGAGCCCGGGCAGCCACCCCGCTGGAAGGAGCCCCAGCCTGTTTTCCTGGCTGAGAGATGGGGTCAGTGTGAGTTCATCTTCGCATTAATTGAGTAGAAGATGGTTCTTCCTTAAGGGAGTCCTGAAATGCTGCTTGGACTGAGCAGGATGACTTCCCGTATTGTCAGAAGGGATTAACCAGGCTGGTGTGTAAATAAAGAGCTATTCCTCCTTCCCCCTCTAGGATAAACAGATCATCTTCAGATCACCAGGGACTGGGTGTGCTCCAATCAAGTCCTTGACATTTCAGTAAGACTCAAGGAGTTACATGTTTTCCATGATTGAGCGCTGGATAATTACACATTTTCCTAAACGATCGCTGCTTTCCAAATCCAAAACGTCTTGGAAGTGGGAAAATGAGATATCTGTCCCAGCAAGATGAGGAGGAGAAGGCGGGATGGGGTGGAGATGCCAAAAGCAGCAGATCTCCTGAGGTCGAAGCAACATGATCCTAAAGAGAACCATCAGGCAGGACCACCAGACAGCTCTGTGTTATCCCTCTTTCCATTCACCTTGGCAACAAGTTTCTGGAGCCCTCGCCAGGTGTCGGGCACTGTGCCAGCCACTGAGGACAGAACTGGTGAGGCCTGTCCTGCCCACTCTAAGGAGCCCCTGTCCAATGGGAGGGACCAGCACACAGGTCACAACAAAACATCCCCCGAAACTAATGTTACAGAATCCTACAGGAAAGGGCAAAACAAGCAAACAAAAACAACAATAAATAATGCTTTGAGAAGGACAAAGAGGACTTCAGAGAGGAGGTGACATAGGGCCTCACAGGATAAGTAGGAGTTCACTCCTAATTAACTAGTGACAAATACCTGGTGCTACTCTAAGGGCCCTACACATATTCAGTCATTGAACCTTCACAAGCCCCTTAGGAGGCCGATTGTAGCGTTACTCATTTTCAGATGAGAAAGCTCAACTGTGGAAAGGGAAAGAACATTCTGGGCAAAGAGAATGGCATGCAGGAAAGGATTCACTTGTGTGAAGTGGGCTGTATTGGTGGACAGCAGGAGGAGCCCCTGTGACAGGTGGAGAGATGTGAGCAGCTCAGATCCGCGAAGGGGAGTCAGAGACCACTGACAAAAGGCAGGCTCTGGAAGTCAGACTCCTCTCAGATTTTGAGCCACTTCACCCTCCCTGCTCTGGCTCCTGGGAAGGAGCCGAAACCCAGTCCCCCAGTGTGAGCAACAAAACCTGACAGCAGCCAGTGCAGTAGCGCACGCCTGTATACAATCCCAGCACTTGGGAGGCAGAGACAGGAGGATCGCAGGTTTGAGGCCAGCCTCAGCAACTGAGCGAGACTCTCAGCAACATTATGAGATTCTGTTTCAAAATTTAAAAAAACTAAAGGGCTGGAGGTGTAGCTTGGAGGTAGAATGCCCCTGGGTTCAATCCCCAGTACCACAAAAACAAAAAGCAAAACAACAAATGACTGAAAGCTAGCCCACCCCATAACTGGACCAGGAGAACTAGCTGATGGACCAAACCAGCACCATCATTCCACAACAGGGAGTTGGGGAACCCTTCCAGTGCCCACCGGGAAGCCCGGAGAAAGAGGACAGAGACCCCAGGCTGAACCTGCTCCAGGAGAGCCAGGGCTCTGCCCTGACATACTTGGCCACACAGAAGTGTCCTGGCCTTTCCTGGTCGGTGTTTGCTTTCTTAAGTGAGCTCAATTTGCATCTCTCCCACTTCACACACATCATACCACAGACACGATATACCACACACACACACACACACACACACACACACACACACAGACATACACACACCATACTACACTACACACATATACATACACACCATACAGCACACACACACACACCACATACATACACATACCACACAACACACATACTCACCACACACACTACACACACCACACACATTACCCTACATCACACACATGCCACACATACTACACACACACACACACACATCATATTGCACACATACACAACATACCGCACACACACACCACCCTACACCACACATATACCACACATACCTCACATGCACCATACACACATCATACACATAGCACATACACCACTCACAGGCCACACACACACACACACACACACACACACACACACACACACTGCAATTTGTGTCCACTCCAAACACAGATGACAAGAAGTCTTTGGAAACAGCCTGAAGAAACACTGAGCAAACTGTTCCCCAAATGAGCCATGTGTCCTGACCTTCCACAAGCCAAGGCTCCACTTTATCACTTGGGAATGCGTAAATATTTACAGTTGTGGGGAAGGAAGCCAGCTTCTGGCTGAGGGTCCCACAATGGGAGGGAGCCAGCGTGGGGGGCCCTGCACAGAGCCCTCTGCAGACAGGTCACCCAGTGTGGGAAGCGAAGGCCACACCAGAGACAGCTCCTCTTAGTGACCTCCTGGATGGAATGTTCTCCAGACCTGGATCCAGAATTGCCTCCCAGGAGCCTCACCCCTGGTTTTGAATGGCCCTCTTGGGCCTCACAACTTGGGTATCTTCTTTTACAGACTAGAACACAGCCTTCCATGACCTTCTTCTTCCTCAGTTCCTTTGTTCCTCCTTGGGGAACTTCATTTATGGCCTCCTCACAACTAGGTGACCCTCACTTGCCACACCAACATATGGTCAAATGGCCATCTCAAAATATAATCTCCCAGCTGGGAGTGGTGGTGCACACCTGTAATCCTAGTACTCAGGAGACCGAGCCAGGAGGATCTCAGGTTCGAGGTCAGCCTCAGCAATTTAGGAAGACACTACAGCAACTGAGACCCTGTTTCAAAATGAAAAAATAAAATAGGGCTGGGGGTGTAGCTTGGAGATACCCCCCCCCCTGTTGTGAGTGTTCTGTGTCGCCAAACAAGGCACACACCAAACTTGTGTCTTTCCACAATGATCATAAAGCAAAAAGGGGCAATCACCACACAATGTTCAAGTCTATCACTGGAGGACTATAGTCAAACAGGGAGTCAAGGCATAGTCCATTAATTACACAAAAACTTACGTTTACATTCATACAGTTCACTTACTATCCATTCAAAGTCAAATTCAAAAGTCCACTCTGCGAAGCAGGAGAGTTCTGGCTGTTGACCTTGGCCTCATCGTCTTCGTTGGGCCCACTCTGGGCAAGAGACTCCCACGTCTCCTAGTCTGGGAGTCAAGCCAGCAGGGCTTACATCTCTTCTTAGGGGCAGGGACCATGGTGCCAGATGATCACAGCCATTTCAGGTGAACCTCTTTGGATGACAGGGTTCAACAGAGTGAGTTGGTTGTGGTGCTGTGGCATTCGCTTGCCTCACCTGCATTTAGCTGGTCTAGGGTCCTTCTTTATACAGGGTTTTTCTGTGTAGTCATAGCTGGATTGCTTACTTTTCTTCTTATTGGTTAGCGGGATGTGGGGGTCACTTTCTTTCTTCTAATTGGTCACTTACACTTACATAATATTTGTTTACAACTATCCTATAATATTCTATCCCATAATATTTGTTTATAACTATGATTTCATAGCATACTGTCAACAGAAGCACACTATTAATCAAACTTACTGTTAATCAAACTTTGCCACTGTCAATCAAGTTAATCAAACTTTGTTACTGATGGTACTCGTAACAAACCCCCAATACCAACAACAACTACAACGAAACCTCTCAAGTTCATCACAGTACTGCAGCTGAATGAGTTCCTGTGACCCGAGTCCGGTGCTGGTAACTCCTTGTCTCTGAGACTCAGCTTAGCTCACCAGGTGAAGGAATGAAGTTGTTCTCACCCCTGCCACGCTGTGAATCCCTGCCAGGTGCTTCTCTAGTTCTTTCAAACATGTGGGGCTTAGAACAACCCCAGGACGTAAATACTCTTCTCCTTATTTTATATGTCCTGGAACTTAGTTTTCTAACCCAGAACTGAAAATAAGGACTCAAAACAAATCGTCAAGGTGTCTGAGAAGAGGTCAGAAAGTCACAGAGTCATGCTGTTCTTACTTGACATTTATTGCTACCCAGATTTATTTGGTAACAGGGGAACTCAGTTTTAAGTCCTGGCTCAGCCTCTTTCTAGCTGTGTGATCTCAGGCAAGTTAATTAACTCCTCTAAGCCCAAGGTCACCAATCTGTCCCCATTTGCCTGGGACTTTCCCAGTTTTATAACCACAAGTTCCATGTCTTGGGAGACCACTCAATTCTGAGCAGACTGGTATAGCTGGCTACCCTAAGCCAGTTTCCTCATTGCTAAATGAGAATAAAAATAACCCACCTCTTCATGATGTTATGAAGTTTGAGATAACATATGTGGAAGACCCAGCACGATGCCTGGCACCTATGTACACAGCAGGTGCCCAATTTGTGTTTTGTTTAATTGAAAGTGTAGTTAACTGTGGCAAGTTAGAAAGAAGTGGAAGGCCAAGAATAGCCATGAGCAGTTTAAGTGGAAGACAATTAAAAAAAAAAAATCTAGGAACATAAACAGAGACACTTGATCGAGGGTCTCAAGGTTTTCTGCAGCATAAATATCCTGTTGGAGTTCAATTAGGCACAGTAATTGATATTCCTGAATGAGAGACAATGGGACAAAGGAAAAGTTAAATCTGAGGCAGTTTCCTCCATCTGAGAAGGCAGCACAGGGTGGAAGCCACTGTGCTATAAGTGCCGCAGGAAATTGCATAACACTTTGGGGCTTTCGGGGTGGGCGTCTGGAACCCTGACAGGTTGGCCACTGCCCAGCACGGCAAGGGGAAGGAGCGCTGCAGTGAGGGTCCCATGAGAGCCTGAGCCTGCAGTTCACGCTCTGGGTCGCTGAAGACAAATGGTCCTCATGGTTCCGGTCCTGTCTCCACATCTGTAAAATGGGGAAGAGAAAGTAGACAAGGTGTCTAACAGAAAGGCTGCAGAGTGGGGGGTCAGGAGCCTGGCTCCACCGTGCACAAGACACGTGACCTTGGGCTGGTGACTCTGCCTAGTTTCCTGGTATCCCGGCCTGTAGCCTCACAGGGTAAAGATTTTATGAGCTAGAGTACTTCTCCGTGCATGGTGAGTTCTCAGTACGTATTAGTTCTTATTGTTCCTGTCCCTTCTAGGCCTGATACTCCATGGCAAAGAGAGTCACCCTCCTTCCCCTCATCACCAAGGGTTAATGCGCCACAAGCTTTTATTGGGGTGTTTTGTTGGGTTCTTTTCCCTCCGCTGGCTTGTGTTGAACTTGAGGCCGGCTGGAGCCTCCTGATCTTTTTATGTGAACTGCAGTCGAGCCAGGTCTCCTTCATTCTGTTCTTGTGCAATTGACTTTTGGAAACTGCATTCGAGACATTGGATTTATTGATGCTGAGTTTCATCTGGTTGCTTTTGACCCAGCATTCCCCGCTGTCGAGATCATCTTGAACCTTAAATCTTTCAGCCCTTCCAGCTTTGAGTCATCTGCAAATTCGATGCACATGCTTTCCACGTCTTCATTCAAATTGTTGCCTTTGAAAAGCAATTTATAGATAAAAATAGAGCTGGAGATACAGGCCGTGCTATAGAGCAGGAGGGTCTGTGTGTGAGACTGAGCAGTGGGGGCCCGTGGGGGTCTCGCGGAGAGCAGGGGCCCACAGCCCTTGATCAGATTTAAGCCTTCTCTGTACGTACCCACTGACACACACTCAGATCTTGTCCCTGGATCCCAGAGTGTTCTCAGCGATGACCAGAAGAGCTCACTCCTCAGCCACCTTAACTGGCCTCTTCTAAACTACCAAATCCACCAGGATGCTCGGAATCCCTTCCTGTTAGCCCCTACGACAAGTCCTAACCTTCTCCTGCACTTATTTCTGCTCCAGCTGAGACCACCTCCAACTACGGGCCTCGCCAAATATCTGCTGTTCATCCAAGAAATCGGCTCCCTCGCTCAGGAAGGCAGGGACCACGATGACTTCACGTGCTTCCCACTCCTAGGCTTCCATTTGGGCTGCAAGGTCAGAGCTGTGGTGGATCTCTTAGTGACTGCCTGCAGCTGTCTGGGGCTCTGGACACAGCCCAGGCCCCTGAGGACACACTGTATCACAGCACAGGTGGCCAATATGGTCCACTGGCAAGTTGCCATGAAAAAGCTCAGGGCATTGGGCATGCTGGTGCATGCCTGTAATCCCCATACCTAGAAGGCGCAGGCAGGAAGATAGCAGGTTCAAGGCCAGCCTCAGCAATTTAGTGAGACCCTCAGCAACTTAGTTGAATGAAAATAAAAATAAAAAGGGCTGAAGGTGTAGCTCAGTGGTAGAAAACTACTGTGTTCAATCCCCAGTACCAAATAAAGAAAGCAAGAAATACAGGCTTAGGGCAAGATGGTAGGAAAAACTGAAAAAAATCTAGAAGTAATTTCCATAGAAAGTGGTCTAAATTTTATATTTATATATTATTTATTTATTTATTCTTGCGGTACTGGGGATTGAACTCAGCACCTCCAGCCTTACTTTATTCTTTATTTTGAAACAGGGTCTCACTAAGTCATGGAGGGCTTCACTAAGTAGCTGAGTCTGGCTGCAAACCTGCAATCCTCCTGTCTCAGCCTCCCAAGTACTGGGATTACAAGTGTGAGCCACCACTCCAGGCTGAAAGTGGTTTAATTTTTAAAAACTCAACAGCTTCTGTTCCTCCAGATAATTTGGCAACTCGCTGGTCAAACGGCCACTGGTTACAGAACTTCCCCAAATCCCATCCACACCAGGCCCTGACACAGCTGTAGAAAGGACACCTGGCTGAACACCCGGACAGCCACTGGTGCAGTGAGTGCAAGCCAGTCCCTTTTTGATGTCCATGGCACGAGAGCCTTCTCATTTTTACTCCACAGCCTTCCTTGGAGGGAAATGGAAGACTTTGATGAGGAGGAGGACAATGAAGAAGATGAGAGCAGTTTTCCCTGTGTGCCTACTATGTGCCTGGCATTGTGCTGCATCCTCTAAACATACCATCTCTAATCTATCCAAGAACCTTAGGAAGCAGGTTTTTATTATTCCCATTTTACCAAGGAGGAAGTAAACTGAGGCCCACAGGGATTAAGGTAACTTGCCTGTGACCTCAAGAAATAGCAGATCCAAACTTGAACCCTGGTCTCTGATCCCAAAGTCCACAGTAGCCAAGGCTCTGATTTGGAAGCTGGAAAAGACTCCCACTGTTCTCTGCTTTGACCCAAAGTCTTATGATGGTGACAAAAGGCTGAGGTCAGCAGGAAGCTGCAGCCCCTGAGAGGCGCGCTGTGACCAAGAAGCCAGGCTCACTGGGGCTGGAGTGGCACTTGGGCCCCGCCTTGTGACCCGTCCTACAGCAGTCTCCTTATCACCAGGGTGCAGCCCTGTGGTTTGGAGAAAGCCCAGGGATGCAGAGGGGAAGGAAGCCTTCTTGGCTTTGGGGGAACCAGGAGAGAGGGTGGTCAAGAAGGGAAAGCTTCTGCTACTGTATACTGGCTAAGCATGTCGACTCTGGATGAGGAAAAGCTGGGTCTACAGAGCTTTCTCACGTGTGTGTGAACTTAGGGAGACTCTCGTATGTCCCTGCACAGCCATCTCCCCCTCTGTAAATACTTCAGTGAAACATTTTGAGAGCTGAGAGGGGTCACTCACATGCTGCTGTGGTGCAGTGCAGGCATGTTAGGGCCAACCCACATCTGCTTTTATTACCGTTACCTTTCTTCTCTCTATTCTGCATTCATAAATAGCAACCTGCATTCATAACTGTTTCTGTAAGGGGCTAATTCTACATGGAGACGTTTTCCCCATTCTACAGACTGGGAAACAACTGGCTCAAGGGGACACAGTGGAGAAGGTCTGAGCCAGGCCGAGCCCCCAGCACCACCGTGAAGTCCTGTCCCCAACACACTGCTGTTGCTGGTCTTTCCCAAGCCCAGGGCCATGTTCCTAGCACTTTTCAAACTTCACTGTACTTCTTGATCACGGAGACCTTGCTGCCACGTGGGTTCCTATTGAGGAGGGTTGCATGGGTGGGCTTGAGACTCTGCATTTCCAGCAATCCCCTAGTTGGTGTCAAAGCTGCTATCTGAGAGTCTGACTCGGTGAAGGGTCCCCTTCAGCTCACAGGGGACCCTTGAGCAGGTTCAGGGACACAAACAGCCAGCCTGGGGCCCCCGGGACTGGGAAGTACAAGAGCCCTTGGAGTCGGCTCCTCAAGCGTTGCCCCCACGTGTCTCCAAACTGGCTCCTTTCGGAATGATTTTAAGGGGAGGTGGGATTTCTGAGACGCCTCCCAGCAGGAAGTCTGGGCTGGGGCTGCCTCCTGCTCCCTTTCTCCCTCTGCTTCTTTCTGGCTGCTTCTGTCAGAGTCTGACAGCTACAGCAAAACATTCCTGCTCTCCCACCCGAGGAACACGGCCAGCGAGCTGTGGGCAGCCTGCGGAGAGGGACCTGACATTTGTCTTAATTGGAGTTACCCGTGTAAATCCTGCCATCCCCTCCTGGCGCCCTGGGCCTTTGATGGGTGAGGGACTCTGAGCAGAGAAAGACTCATCATCTCCCCGGGGAAACATGCTGTTATTAATGCAGACACTGGGAGGGAATGTTCCTACTCGTCAGCAGGAAAAGTGAGCAGGAGGTTAGCAAAAAAGAAAAGAAAGAAAAAAGGAGAACATAGACAAGAGAAGGAGAGCTACGCTCATGGATGTCCCTCCACAACCTACAGGGGTGACCAAACTCCATGATTGTCATCCCAGTCTTTCAAAGCAGGCCTCCACCCCAGACCCAGCGGAGGCAGAGGTGGGCTGCAGTGTCTATAGAGGCAGGGTCCGGCCAGGGGTGGATACACACGCCGCTCAAAATCAAAAGCACTCGTGGGCAGCTGGGTGAGGAGAGCGAGAGGCCACATGCTCCGTTTTCAAACAATGATGTTCACTTTTCACCAGCTGGATGTAATGTTCATGACTTCAGAACACCTACCACGGGGCAGGCAAGGGCCCAGGAGGGTTTTCTAAGTCCTGGGAGAGAGAGGCTGCAGAGTTGGGGGAATGTGATCGCTACAAATCTAAATGGTGATGGTAGTGCTGGTGGTGATGAGAAAGTGTTGGGCGGGAAGGATGACTGACCATGCTGGTGGAGTTGTTGGAAGTGACAATGGTGTTCATGGTGAAGGTGATGATGATAAGGGTGACAATAGTCGTGATGGTGATGGTGATGGTGGTCATAATGATGGTGGTGGTGGTGGTGCTGCTGCTGCTGCTGATGGTGATGGTGATGGTAACGATGGTGTTGGTGATGGTGATAATAGTGATGGTGATGGTGATGGTGATGGTGGCATTGTGATGGGTGATGGTGGTGATTGTGGTCATGATGAGGGTGACTGGGGTGGTAGTGATGATGATAATGGCAATAGTGATCGGGATGAGGGTGATGGTGGTAATGATGACAGGGATGGTGCTAGTGATGTTGGTGATGGTGGTAGTGATAATGGTGGTGGTTATGCTTAAATGACTGACACCCAAAGGGCTCCTGTCTCACACCTTTCCTCTGACTCACACTTTCAACTTCCTCATGGTCATCCTCTCATATGTCTTGCAGACCTGTCACAATCTAAATGTTCCTATCCAAACCCTTTACCTCCCCTGGTATCCTTTTCCCAGCCTGTATCTTCTAGATGTTATAGCTTGGGGAATAGACCCACTAGCCAGGCAGTCCTGAGTCTAGACCCCTCAGCCTTTCTCATCCCTACATCCAGTTGATTACAAAGATTTGATAATGTGACCCTTTCAATGTCCCTTGAAGTCCCCAGCCCTTCTCCTACCTCCACTGTTCCTGTCCTACTGGATACCATTTCACCTCTTCCCAGGACTATGAGAATAACATCCTCATAGACCCCTTGGCTGACTGGCCCTTCTCTTTCCTCTTCCTCTTCCAAACAAAAGCCACCTTCCCACAGGCAGACTCAGCCATACCATGCCCATATCACACCCTATCCCTGGTTCACAGTGAAAAAACATAGATGGCAGGTGCAAGCCAGTTCCTACCCAGCTACAAAGCTCCAGCCCCATGAAGCTGCAGCTCTCTGTGCTTGCTTCTCAGGTCCTTGCCTCGTTTCCTTGGTTCATATCAGTCTCTCGATCTCAGTGAACCTCCTCCTCGTCTGTGGTACAATCCAGCCTAGCTCCTGCGAGGCTCTCCTGTTCCCCCACACCAATGGGCAGCACTAGTGACTCCCTCTCCTGTGCATTCACATGCAATCTACATTCTTGCTTATCCCACTATACAGCAGCCCTGTGTTTATTCATCTGCCCCTTCTGCTATGTCATAAGCTTCCCCAGGGAAAGGGACATGCCTTTTCCATCTCTGAATCTTGAGGACCTAGCACAGGTACATATTTAGTACTTCCTGGATTAGAGACCAGTAATGTTAGTCCCAACTATCTGTGTGGTACCTAAATCTGTGTGTAGATCTGTATCTTTCTGTCACCTTCTTTGATTCTCCTTAGCTTCATGGAGGGTTGCAGCTGGCATTCACACCATTTTACTGATGGGAACACTGAGATCCAGCAGAAAAGATACAGTGTTTTTCAGGGTTGCCTAGGAAGGCTATGGCCAAGTCAGTCTAGGCCTCAGGCATCTCTACTCCAGTGTGGGGAATGTGTGAATTTTACACCAGGAACTCATTTTCTTTCCCTCTGGGAGACTCTGCGGCTAAGAAGTGACTCAGGCACACAGTGCTCACTCTCAGCATGGGATTCCTTTGTCTGAGGAGGGATCAGGGACTTTGGATTCCTAGGTGAAGACAGAGTGGAGATAAGAATCTAGAAGGCACAAACTCATGAAGATGGGGAAAATAACAGAAATAAGAGTCACAAAAATTAAAAAAAAAAAAAAGAGTCACAAAATTGTAGGAGCTGGAAAGCAGGTGGACAAGTGGTAATCAACTCAACAGGAAAAATAAGGACTCTCAAGTTGGCATTGGGAAAAGCTGAGACACAACTTGAATACACAGTAGAATCCTTAGCAGCTTCAGGAACTAAAAGAATCGTGTACTTGTGGCAGCGTGTGAAGAGGGGGGCAAACAGAAGGATTGCTGAGTGAGCACAATCCACACAGAGGCAATTAGAGCTCCAGATCTTTGTCTCTACTCCATTCTGGTAGACAGCCATCACTTCGTACCATGGCCAAAGCTGGAGATAGAATGGAGTCTCTGCCCTGAGATGAGGGGCATGAGGCACAGTTGAGGGTGGAGGTGAGTACTGGAAATGGGGAGTGAAGAACATTTATATACTTGATGCTGATATCCTCTTCCATCTTCTCCCATGTGATCCCAGAAAGCTGCAGCTTTTCCCACGCCAGTCCAGACACTGGAAGCCTTTTCTCTGGGGTAAATGAGTAACACAGTAAGAAAGACCCGTGTTTTCAAAATTTTACTCCTGCACACCTTTCCTCAGAAAACTCCTGAAGGATATAGATACCAACCAAAATGAGGGAATAAAATCAGAAAAGAAAAACATGAAGCAGAGAGATATAAAAGGAGCCACCAAGATGATAATTATGAAAGAGCTCAGGATGAAGGTCAGACCTAGGCAGAGATGGTGGCTAATCTCAACTGGAGAAAGATCAGAAAGTTCCATATAACATTTGTTCATAGAAATGAAACTGATAAAACACTGAATGTGCATTGATGTATCTAACTCTTATTAGAGAACTGGTGATCATTTTGAATGTTGGGTTAACCAATTAATAGAAAGCTATGCAAGCAACAGGAAAAACAAAAGCGATTATCAACTTCAAAGAAAACAAAGGGTGTGCAGAAAGGGGAAAGCAATCCTGGTTTACTTTGTGAGTCAGCTCTGAGTGGTGGGAATTACTTAGTCTTGATAATGTTGTCACTGACTACTGGTTGAGCAAATCACCTACTGTGTATAACTGTACTGGGAAGGTGGAGACGAGGACATGTATATGTGTGTAATGGGAGTATGTGTGAAAGAGAAAGAGCTAAAGCCCATTCTTTTAGAATGGAAAGTCAATAAGCATGCCTAAAATAGAAATATGAAGAAATAGAAACACAAACATGTTACATAGAGATAGGAGGTAAATATTAAGTAAACCCATTTAAAAAGTTACAAATAGTTGTCTATGAGATAGGGAAGTTGATGAAGGCGATTTTCCTTAATGAAGTTGGCAGAAGTAATTGACACATTAAACTACATGCTTATATCATTTCATTTTTTTTTAAAAAAAGGTAAAATAAATACGCAACAAAACAACAATAATGAGCTGGGCATCATAACCAAGCATTATTGTCTCTTAACTGTGCAGCGGCCAACAAGTTGAGAAATCTCTCTGATCCTTGGATTTTCTTATCTATAAAATGGGGTAAAACTATTTACTGCAAGCCGGGCGTGGTGGCGCACGCTTGTAATCCCAGCATTCGGGAGGCTGAGACCGGAGGATCTGGGTTCGAGGCCAGCCTCAGCTACCTAGTGAGGCACTCCGCAACTTAGTGAGACCCGGTTTCAAAATAAAGAAGAAAAATAGGGCTGGGGGTGTAGCTCGGAGGTAGAATGTCCCTGGGTTCAATCCCCAGTACCACACAAAACAAACAAACAAACAAACAAACAAAAACCTATTTACTGCATGTGCTAGCTGTGAGATAAAATGTGATAAGTATCTAAAGTGCTAAGCACTAGGGTGCCCTAAATAGATATTTGTTGATTGTCAATCCAGACAGGAAAATTGTTTGTTTTCTCTTTGTTGTACAATCAATGCTCCTTCTTCACTCTATGCCTGTCAGAGGTAGTTTTCACTTATTTATTCTTTTGGTGTGTGTGTGTGTGTGTGTGTGTGTGTGTGTGTGTGTGTGTGTGTGTGTGTTTACTGGAAATTGAACCCAGGGGTCCTCTACCTCCAAGCTACACCCTCAGCCCCATTTTTTTTTATTTTGAAACAGGGTCTTGCTAAGTTGCTGATGCCGGCCTCGAACCTGTGGTCTTCTTGTCTCAGTCTCTCAAGCACTGGGATTACAGTCCTTAGTGATAACCTTATTCCACCCAGATTCCAACAGGAGATGTAAATTCATATGCTCACCCTGAGGAGTGAAGAAGAGGGTAACTCGACCTTCCCTTCACACCTCACAACACTTCAAGTTCACTTCTTGTTTGGGCCTCTGATGCTGTGCATTTCCCAACCCACACCTCCAAAGACACTCTCACTTCTAGCAGACCAGTTCCTGCATCACTGTCTCCTTTCCCCTTGCTTAAGCAGAGCTCATCCCTCCCTTCCTTCCTTCCTTCCTTCCCTTCCCTTCCCTTCCCTTCCCTTCCCTTCCCTTCCTTTCCAACCTCCCCTCTCCGTCCCTCCCTCCCTTCCTTTCTTCTCTGCCATAGTAGATCATTACACCGCCAGCTCACAAGCCTAGAGGGGGACCTGGCTGAGGGGATCCTGAAAAGGGGCTTTGCTTTACAGCTGGCCCTTTAGGGTGGCCTCTGATGCAGCTGGAACATCAGAAAATCTCATGTCCCCTCCCCTCATTTCTCTTCCAAATTCCAGGCGCACGTTGCCAGCTGCTCCTTGACTTCTCCACCTTCGTTTCTCTTGGGGCCTGAATTCATCAGTTGCCTCTACACTCCTTTCTCTGTGTTTTCCCATCCTCTTCTTGACAGTCCAAGGGTTGTGGTGCAGTTCAGTGAAAGATGGAATAGGAGGTAGGGCTCATCTGGGGAGAAGAACGAACTCCTTTCTACTCATATTGAGTTTGAGATGTAGATGGATAGTTGGAAGACACGTGAGACCAATGGTCCTGAATTCAGGGGAGAGGCTGGGTGGCCGGGATAGAGACCTGAGAGTTTTCAGACTGAGCAAACAAACAGAAGACACTGACGGGGATCAGACAGTACAGGAAGAAGAGGTCCTGAGCACACAGAATGAGAACAGAGAGCTAAGAGATGAGCCGAGGGACCCTGGGGAGCACCTCGCGCTAGAGATGGGTACAGAAAGAGGAACTTGCCACAGGGCACAGAAGAGGCTCCGGCCAGACAGCAGGAAAAGCCTCACAGGGGCACCATCCTGAGAGCCAAGCGAGAAGAATGTCTCATGAAGGAGGAAGTGGTCAACCTTCTCACACGCTGCAGAAATCGGGTGAGAAAATGACTCATGTCACCATCATGGAGACCACGGTGACCTTGACAAAGAAAGTTCCAGGGGTGGGCGGGGGCCTAAGCCACAGTGAGTTAAGAGTGAAAGGTGATGAGGTGGCAGAGATGTTGAAAATAAACAACTCTCTGAAGAAACATGGCGGAGAAGGAAAGGAGAATGAGAGATTGGTGGCCAAGGGAGGGTCAGGCACTGCTGGGAAGGAACCCCGAGCTGTGTGTCTTAACTAATGGAGACTGTCCGGGGCCCCGGGAGGTGGGAGAGTATGGTCTAGAGCGTGGGGAAAGTGGATTTGAAATGTTGATAGGAGGAGACTCATGCCTCCCTTGGGGGGCACCGGGCAGAGAGGGTCTGAGATAGGGACCCTGAGATAGAGAAAGGGCAGGACCTTTATAGGGTTTCCTCTTGTAAGCAACTTGAAAGTGTGCTCCCTATTTCCAGGCTGATTTTCCAAGTTGTGTGTTTGCCAAGCACCTAATACTATCTCTAGCACCGTGAGTCATCCCTCCATATCTGTAAGGAATTAGTTCCAGGACCCCCTATGGATATGAAACTTGGGGGTTGCTCAACTCCCGTCTATAAAATGGTAATATTAGCATATAACCTATGCATATCCTCCTATATAATTTGAATCATCTGTAGGTTACATATAATACCTAATGCAATTAAATGCTATGTCAATAGTTGTTATACTGTATTGTTTAGGGAATAATGACAGGATGTAAAGTCTGTACATATTCATGACAGATGCAATTTTTTTTTAATATTTTTAATCTTAAGTATGTTGAGTCCGTGGATGCAGAGGGCCAGCTGCTTTCTGAGCCTGCCAGTTTTTCATTTTGCCCACAAGAAAAGGCCAAGTGTCTAGTCCTTGGTCACAGCCACTGAGTGCTTTCTGAGGTCCAGTCCAACTCCAAGGAATTCCCCAAAGTGCTCATCCCTCCCCCATTCCCATGCTCTCTTACCTCCTAACCCTTGCTGCCATGAACTTGGGGCTACTTGAGCACATTTAAATGAGCTGGTCTTCACTTGGAGGCCCTTGTCCACCTCCCAGATGCAGACTCAGTCTTAGACTTTGACTCATCTTTCTCACCTCTGTGTTTCCACTCATCCCTTCCAATGCCTCTGCCTACCATTGACTCTGCTCCAACTCCAGTACCAGGCTGAGGACATCTAGGAGCAGGGGCCTTGTCTATCATCTGTCCTGTATATGCCCAGCTCCTAGACAAGTGCCCCACATGCAGTAAGTTCTAAGAAATTATTTATCAGATGAGTGAATGAAAATTTTCTTTTAAAGGTCAGTAAGGATGATTTGAGTATTAAACAGTGAGGAAGAAATTTTTGCCAACCACACGTTTAACAAAGACTACACATACACACACATACACACACACCCCAAATCCCAACAATAAGAAAGAAAACAATCCAATTAGAAAGTTAACAAAAAAGGTGAAGCAACCAAAGAGAATATACAGATGGAAAGCAAATGTGTAGAGAGGTGTTTGATATCATTAGCTACTAAGGAAATGCAAATTCAAGCCACAATTAAGTATCACTACATACTAATAGAATAACTAAAATAAAAAATAGTGACAACACAAAATTCTGGCAAGGATGCAGAGAAACTGCATCGCACACACACCACTGATGACAAAATAGCATAGTCACTCTGGAAAACAGTTTGGTGGTTTCTTAAAAGTCTAAAACACATTCATGGGCACCCAGCCCAGATAAATTAAAATAGTCACACAAAAACCTGTACATGACTATTTATAGCAGGTTTATTAGTAAAGATTCCAAACCAGAAACAACCAAAATGTCTGACAATAGGTGAATGGCTAAATGAACTTGGCATAGCCACAGCATGGAAGACTACTCAACTTTTTTGTTGGGAGCATTTCATTTTTGTTAATGAACAAAATAATGATACATATGACTTGTATTTTAAGGAGTTATGCTGAGTAAGAAAAATCTAATCTCAAAAGGCCATATAATATATGATTCCATTTATATTATATCCTTGAAATGAGAGAAATATGGAAATGGAAAACCAAGTAGTGTTGGTTGCCAGGTATTAAAAAGAGCAGGGGATGGGTGGGCCATGGAGGGAGAGCAGGAGAGAGAGCTTGTGGTGACTGCTGTGCTTACATAGATTTGCACACATGATCCGATGCCAAGACAATGCACATGCTGTGTACCAATGCTATTACTCTGGTTTTGACACTGCGATTATGTAAGATACAACTACTGGAAGTGAAGAGTACGTGGGACTTCATTCTGCTCTCTTTGCAACTTCTTGAGAATCTAAAGTTATTTCAAAATAAAATGTTGACATAAATTTATTATTAATGATAGTAACAGATTATCCCTCACCATAAAAGAGGAATTCTTGAGTCCACACTGATATAAAGAAATGAGTGAGTGAATGAATGAATGGATAAATGAGGGGAGGTAAAGCTTTTGTCTTCAGAAGGATTCCAATGGCTAAATGCAGAGGCAAGGTTGGAATTAGAACATCTCCATTTGGCAACTGCCATAGTCATAAGTGTTTCAGGCAAGAGTCAGCAATGGATGCTAAGATTGTGGGCAATGGTATGATGAGAAACAAATTTATATAGTCTCAAAGTATCTTCTTATGAGATATTAATTATTTTACAAAGGGAAAGAGAGAAACTTTGCAGTGAAGAAACTTGGCCACATCACACTAAGTGATCCAAGTTAACACTGCCAGCAAGGGGACACATCTATGTCGTGTCCTTGCTGATAGGAGGCACTGAGATGGGCATGGTGTCGTTTCTGCGTCAGACTGCCAGAACTGCATAATCTGAATCTAATCAAGAGGAAACATCATCATGCAAACCCATATGAGAGACATCCTACAAAATAACTGGCTGGTTCTCTTCAAATAAGTTGAGTTTATGCAAAACAAAGACAGACTTAGAAACTGTTTCTAATTAAAGGAGTTAAAAGCATGCTGAAGTATTTAGAGGCAAAAAGACTTTGGAAATTTATTTTCAACTGCTTCAGGAAAATAATATATATATATAAGTAAACATGCATATTTATGTAGATATACTTACACATACAGGTACATGCATATGTTAAAAACAGGAGAATTATAAAGGAAATTATAGAGCAAATAAGCAAATATGGAAATGTTAATGCTTGGATGTTTCTTGTCTATTTTGGCAATATTTTTTAAAAGTTGAAAGTATTTTCATACAGTTTAAAACAAAAATGAATAAGGAAAAAGTTACTAGGATTTTTCACATATTAGAAATTGCCATTACTTATCTAATTGGTAATTCAAAATGACTTTGTATTCATTTTCTCCCTCCTCTATCACTGGAAGGCCTGGTGACTGCCAAGGCCAAGGAGTTTGGGGCTTAGAGAAGAAAGATGCAGTGGTGCCTCCCCCTACCTCAGTGTAGCCATGGACCTGCAAGGCCAGCTCTGGCCAGGTGGGGGTGGGAAAATATCTTTCCGGAGGGAGGGTCTAATCTCTTCTAGTTTTTCTTTCAATGCACTTCCTTTTTTTTTTTTTTTTTTGCGGTACTGGGGATTGAACTCAGGGGCATTCTACCTCCGAGCTACACCCCCAGCCCTATTTTTTTATTCTTTATTTTGAAACCGAGTCTCACTAAGTTGCAGAGTGCCTCACTAGATAGCTGAGGCTGGCCGCGAACCCAGATCCTCCGGTCTCAGCCTCCCGAATGCTGGGATTACAAGCGTGTGCCACCACACCTGGCAATGCACTTCCTTTTTAAAGGAAGTAAAAGGCCCAGCCAATCACGAGTCATGATGCACAGGCATCCAAAGGAGGTGTTCTGGAGGGCCCAAGCAACAGCTGGGACAGGCACGTGGTCCCTGGAGTCAATATTGTCAGTTCCACTCTTTAACAGGAAGCAAATGAGGCCTGAAATGGATCAGGACCTCGACTGCCCCCGAGACTTGGCTCTTCACATGCCACTCAGCTCGGGACAAGGAGTCAAGAGCCTGAGTCTGCTTTTCACTCTGCTTTGAACTAGCCGTGTACCCATGAACAAAAGCCTCAACAGCTCAAGATCTGCTTCCTCATCCATCCAGTGTGACCAGCATTTGCTTGGCCTTCTCTTGGAGGTGACTTAGGAGGACAGGAATAGAGGGATCCTCTGAAAACATAATACGGTAAAGTTGTACTCTGCACCTCCAATGACAGCTCTGTGCCGGGGAAATGGAGCTCTACAGAGAGAAGACACCCCTTCTGCTCTCTTATTGCACACTTACATGTCCATTCTTCCACTATTCCATCCATACTTCCATTCTCTCATCCATCCATCCATCCATCCAACATCCATCATCTATCCAACATGCACTCATCCATCCATCCATCCATCCATCCATTCATCTATCTATCCAACATCTATCCTCTTGTCTATTGAGTCAGCATCCATCCATTTATCCTTTCATCTGTCATCCTGCATCCACCCAGCCAGCCAATATCCATCAACCCATCTGTCCAACATTCATCCATTCCTCTGTCCATCTCATTTTTCATTTACCAAACAGTATTTTGATCACTAGTTGGTGCCAGACCCTGGGCTAGATTCTGGAATTCAAAGATGAATAAAACCAGATCATATCAGCAGCCTAAAAGAATGGACTGCATAAGCTAAAACATACACTCAGAGCTACTATGAAGAATACACAAGGTGCAATGGGCACTTGAGGGTGGAGATGGGAGGCAGGCCGCACTACTAAATGCAGTGACATGAAAAGGAAAGCTGGCAGGGACAGCAAAAGCATATGTGACAGGCCGAGGGAGCAGAGGCTGCATGTTCAAAGTGAGAGCAGGGCCTGGGGGGCACGGTAGGGCCACTGAAGAGGAGAATATAAAGGGGGCGGTAAGGCTGGGGAGGTGGTCAGGTGTAGGGCAATCAGGGCCTTGGGGACACCAAAGGCGGGTTGTGTCCGGCCATCCCCAGCAATGCCACCCCAGGTCAGTCGGCCTCCCACCCCTGGAGGAGCACAGCTTGGCTCCAAATCCTTAGAGCAAGTGCAGCTATCGCTTAGTCCTTGCTGTATCTGGAGACTGGAGGCCCAGAGGGCTGCTCCAAGCTGAAAAGTGGGGTTGGCAGGGAAGCTGGTGGGCTGGGGCTGGCCAGGGAGGGTGGTACCCAGGGGTCTGGGTGGCTGGCTTAGAATTCCTGGCAGTTCTCTGCCTTGGGGAAACGGCCCTGTTCCCATGCTGGCTGCAGTGGGGGCGGGGCCAGCTGGCACCCCGGGAAGTTGGGTGTGGGCTCAGTTTCTCAGTGGTGTTCCAGCTGTGTGAACCAAAGCAGGTCCCTTTACTTCCCCAGGCCATGGATTCCTCATCTGTAAAAAAAAAAAAAAAACAAGAAAGGAGTCAATGGGCCTCTAGGCTAGTCCCTGCTCTGACATTCTCTGTGGGACCAGCACTTGTATGCAAGCGAGCTTTGTGCTCCAAATCCCTCCCCACACCGATGACCAAGTGGCAGACATCCTCACACTAAGCGGTTTGACTCCTTCCTCCTGGCATGCTTCCCTACTGGCCCCCGCGGGCCATGTTCAGTGGATTCTGTTCCTTGCTCCCCTAGCACGGTACAGCTTTATGAAGCGCTGAGCAGACCTCAGGCGGCAGCTGGGAGCGGGGCCCACAGGGCCTGGGGTCAGGGGGGACAGAGGCTCTGGGGGACAAGGAAGTGCTGGAGGTCTCAGAGCCGGAGAGGAAGGTTTCCAGGGAGGGAGAGAGGGCATTTGAGGTGACATCTGAGCCGGAGATAAACTTTGCAGATTGCACCGTTGTGCCAGAGGCCTGCCTGGGGCCTCGGGATGCTGGTTTGGGGATTTGAGCTTGATCTCCTGGAATTTATTTTAAACCTAGCTACCTGCTGAGGCAGCAAATGAAAGTTACACAAATCCTCATCAGTAGCTAATGAAACAGCCACCGAGGCTGGCGGCCCACCCGCCTGCAAGCCTCCTGTCTGACACCTGTAACCACTTCATCTTCCTGCCGCTGGTCTCTCACCACTGAGCCAGCCTGTCCTGCCCCGCTAGGGGCCCCAACAGGTGCCGTCCAGTCATCGCTGGTTTTCATCTGAATATGGCCTCCTCCTGGGTCCCAGAACTGTGTGCTCCTTCAGTTCTTCCTGTGGGTACTGTGAAGTTTGACCATGAAGTCATGCTAGAGGAGGACTGAAAATAAAGGAACAAAGAAAATGTCCCCTGACCATTGCCCTAGATGACCTGGCCACTAGCACACCAACCAGTGGCTTACACGACTACTCCTGTACCCATAAAAAGGCCCTAGCTTGTAAGGAGGCGGCTTTCTGACCCTCATAGGCGCTCTCCCCACTTAGATGCCTCCTTCCAGGTTTTATTCCTAAATAAAGCCTGGTCCCTGCTGTCAGGCTGTGTTTTCTCTGCTCCTCATATATCCTAATACTCCCCCCCACCCCCAGTTTTCCCTGGGCTCCAGTCAGGTCTTCCCACGAAAAGTCCCTGGCACTTCCTTGTGCCATGGCTGGCACACTTCTAGGTGCCTAGGAAGCAGACTGATAATAGCAAGAATAGTAGTTACTGACATCAGTGAGCACTTGCACCGGCAGGATGGTTCTGTTCAGCCCTTTGAAAGAACCCCATGGGAACTGTTTTCTTTATCCCTACCCATGAGGTTAGTGATATGCACCAACTTAGCTAGGCTAGAGTCTCCACTTAACCCAAGGCTATTTTAAGTGTTGCTGTGAAGGCGTTTGGTAAATGTGGTTAAACATCCACAATCCCTTGACTTTAAGTAAAAGAGATTATCCTCCATAATCTGGTGGGCCAGATCCCAGTAACTTGAAAGGCCTTCAAAGCAACATTGAGGTTTCCCCGGAGACAAATCAACTCCACCTGCAGCAGTAGCTGCTGCCCACAAGCTGGCCTGGCCTCCAGCCTGCTGGCCTGGCCTACAGACGTCAGATCTGCTGGCCCCACAGTCATGGGAGCTCTGGTGGAACCGTGACTGGTATACCATCTAACAGCAACTGGGCCTCCGGCCAGTGGAGGGAGCCAAGACTCGAGGGCAAGCAGTTCGGTTTTTGAGCCTGGCTTCTTAACCTCAACACACTATTTTGCTAAAGTTAGTACATTATATTTGTAGTTCCATTTTATTGATGCGATTCAGCAAGGTAAAATAACACTCAAGATCACACAGGTTATTAGTGGATGTGCTAGAATTCCAGCCCAGGTCTGTCTGACTACAAGGGCGTGAGCACTCTTCACTAGTTTCAGTGATGTGCTAGCAAGTGTGGAATGACTGGCTCTCCCAAAATAAACACATGCATATGCTTCTACATGCATAAGTTTATTATAAATTGTATCGTTATAAAGGACTATAGCCCACAGTTTTCACATAATAATAAAAATACAATACCCTTTATTATAAATTCCATCTATAAATTGATTCTCATAGAATGCTTTTGCTGACATTTCTTAAACTCTTGTATTTGCAGCCGAATTGTCGTTACAATTAATAAATGAATATAATTCCTATATGAATGTGCGTTGATATTTTCATTTATATTAATGATTAGAAAACATGTCGGATTTCATTCATTCAGCAATGATGAGTGACTTCTTTGCTGGAGAGAATGATAGTTTGTGAATAGCAGAAGAATGTGTCTTCGATTTCTTGGGCTATTCACAATGCAATGGCTACCAGTGCAACATACTTTCAAGTTTAAGGTACATCAACATTCTCTCCATTATTTTCTTAAGTCTATACAATCAACAAAATAAGAATCAAGCCCTGATTTGTAGTATTTGCCAATTTCCATGGTGTAAATATTCCTACCTTGGCTGATTTCAAGATACTAATATAAGTCACTAAAGAAGCTGAACAGGAATGGCAGCAACACCATTTTTTTTTTTTCGGTACTGGGGATTGAACTCAGGGGCATTCTACCTCTGAGCTATACCCCCAGCCCTATTTTTAATTCTTTATTTTGAAACAGGGTCTCACTAAGTTTCGGAGGGCCTTACTAGGTAGCTAAGGCTGGCCATGAACCCAGATCCTCCAGTCTCCAGCCTCCCAAATGCTGGGATTACAAGTGTGTGCCACCACCATCGGCTCCAACACCAATATTTTTAACCACACAGATTTAACAGATGTAAAAAAAATTCAAGAGCCTCATAACCTCATAAAATATAATAAAACAAGTAGGAAACTATGAGTTTTCAGTATTTATTAGTTTTGCTTTTGATATAATTTTACTTAATTATAAATGCACCTACCTTAACTTTTAAGTAATAATTGTTTGACAATCAGCTTATAGAATTCCTGAAAATTTAACAATCATCCCATGAGCCTGCATGAACTGTGTCCAGCATGCCACCTCAGAAGCAGCCCAGAGTCACCTCTACTGTGAGGTCTTCTTGATCTCTGGTAGGCTGCCATTACTTCCCCTCCAAAAGAGCCTCTTGTGTGCCTGCTGTATTGTCATTATTTATTTCCATTTCCATGTTTGTCTCTGCATCATGTGAGGCTCTTGAGGACTGGGACCTACGGCCGCAGCTCATTCATCTGTGAATGCTCACAGCACCCAACTCAGGGTATTAAAAAACTTATTGATTGAATGCATCTAATAGAGGTTTTCCAACCATGTTTATAAAACCCAAAGATTCTGCAGAATTATCTCCAAGGCCATCACAATGACCCACAATTTCCCATCATCTGATGGGAAAGGTGAGTGAGTAGTTTGAAAGGATAGAACAGGGTGCCATGGAAAAGGAACACTCAGTAAACAGGAAGGAGATCCAAGAAATTGAAGTTGTTGTTGACAATCATTGTAAAAATTGATTGGAAGTTTGGAATACCACGTCAAGAAAATCCCCTGGAACATGGAGCAAATGGCATAAAATATGAGAGAAAAACAGGATCAATTCCGAGGCTTGGCATCCAGCTAAGGGTAGGAGTTTCAGAAAAGAAAAGAAAGAAGATGGAGGAAAGGGAATTAGTGCAGAAATAATTACATTTTTTAAATCCCCAGGGCGAAAAAGGAAAACCAAGTCCTTAAATTGAAAGGGCTGAGAGAATGCCAACTAGACAAAGAATTGGGCAGTTTAAAAATATCAAAGAATAAAGAAGATCCTGTACGTTTCTAGAGAAGCCAGAACATCAACTTACAAAGACCAGAACATCAACTTCTTTGACTAACAGATAAGCAGGAATCAGACCGACATCACAGTCCTCAAAGTACCCATGGAGGCTTGCTGTGTGCCAGCTGCCCAAGCTCTTTACATGTATAAGCTAATGAATCTTCAGCACAACTCCAGGAGAGAGGCAGTATTTTTAATTTGGTTTATAGACGAAGAAACTGAGGCACAGAGAGATCATGTGACTCGCTGGGTCTAGTAAATGTCAAGTTAAGATTTGAACCCTGGCAGTCTCGTTTCAGACCCAGAACTCTTAACCTCTTCCCTATATTCCATCTCTTAAGTGCTAAGTGTGAATAGTTTTGAACCTGAAATTCTTATCTGAAGTTCATAAATCAATAAGTGTCAGAATAAACATATGAAATGGAAGAACCACTAAAGGAAGTAAAACGAAAACTGTTAAAAGTGGATGTTTCACCAGCAGTAGTGGCATACACCTGTGATCCCAGTAGTTGAGAAGCTGAAACGGGAGAATCACAGATTCAATGATGACCTCATCGATTTAGCAAGGCCCTCAGCAACTTAATGAGGCCTTGTTTCAAAATAAAAAAAATAAATAAATAAAAGTGCTGGGGGTGTAGCTCGGAGATACAATGTTCTTAGGTTCAATCCCCATACCAATAAAAGAAAAAAAAAAGTGAATGCTTCATGGGGATGGGAAAGGGATAGAATACAGCATCATCAGCATCATCGTCATCACTTGCAGTGCTGCACAAATTGAGCCCAGAGCCTTGCACAAGCCTTCTACCCCTGAGCTACATCCCCACCCCTTTTTATTTTGAGTCTAATCCCCAGTAGCACAAATAAATAAAATAATAATAAGGTAAGATGGGTGTGGTGCCATATGTCTGTAATCCCAGTTTTGGGGAGGTCTTAGCAATTTAGCAAGGCCTTCAGCAACTTAGTGAGACCCTGTTTCAAAATAAAATAGGGCTAGAGGTATAGCTCAGTGGTAGAATGCCCCTGGGTTCAATCCCCAGTTCCACAAAAAAGTAAATAAAATAAAATGTATTGGTGTATTATAGTTATCCATAACAGTGAAATTCATGGTGTAATTGGCGTTGTTAAAGCCCCCTGGGTGTTCTCCTGGGCGGCCAGGCTGAGGACAGCTGAATCTGGTGAGGAAGCACTGGGCTCCGGGGTGTGAGAAATTCAAGATGGCAGAATGCGGTGAGCTGGGGATTGGATAAGGAGAGTCACCTAAGCAGACTCTTTCCTTTCACAGGTGAGGAGCCTGGCCCGCTGGCCCAGGGAGGAAAAGCATCTTGCCCAGGGCGAGGAGGCAAGCCATGGCCAGCTGAGGCTGGAGTGCTGCAAGCCCTGTGTTCCCTCTGCCACACCATCAGGCTCCACGGGCTTGAGTGAGAAGAACAGTAACAAACGTACAGGGATCGCTGAGTGCCTGCCACTCACCAGGCTCTGTGCTGGGCACCGTGCAGCTCTCTCCTTTAATCCTCCTGCCACCCTGCATTGCAGTTTAAGTGCTGCTTGGAGCCAGGTATGATGGTGCATTCTTGTAATCCTAGTACTTGGGAGGCTGACAGGAGGATTTCAGTTTTGAGGCCAGCTGCAGCAATTTAGCAAGACCCTCAACAACTTAGTGCAACCCTGTTTCAAAGTGAAAAATAAAATAGGGCCAGGGTTGTAGCTCAGAGGTAGAATGTCCCTGGGTTCAATCCCCAGTGCCAAAATAAAGAAGATTTGCTTAGAGAAATCAAATGACTCACCTTATCTTATGCCATTCTATGGGGGAGAAGCAGGGAGTGGTACTAGGGATTGAACCCAGGAACATTATGCCTCTGAGCTCCACTCCTTGCTGCTGCTGCTGCTGCTTCTTCTTCTTCTTCTTCTTCTTCTTCTTCTTCTTCTTATTCTTATTCTTATTCTTATTATTATTATTATTATTATTATTATTATTATTATTATAGGATCTCACTAAATTGTGAAGGTTGGCCTCAAACTTAAGGTCCTCCTATCTCAGCCTCCCAAGTACTGGGATTACAGGCATACACCACTGCATCCAGCCTCTTGTGCCACTCTCACTAGGCTCTAACCAATATTTCTCAATATGTGGCCCTAAGCAATATTTTTCCACTAAACTTCCTGGAATGCCTAATTAAAAACCAGATCCCTAGACCATGCCCCAGACCTATAGAATCAGATTTGCTGGAGGTGGGACCCAAGAGGAGCCACCCATGTCTTGGGTGGTCCGCAAGCCCACAAACCCCGCTCACGTGGGCCATCTCTGCATCTGTGCAGCTTCTCCACCTTAGGGCCTTTACTCCTGCTATTTCCTCAGCCTGATTAACAGCCCCCACCTGCAACTCCCTCTTAGTCTGAACTTGCTCTGGGAAGTCTTTGGTTCTTTAGACAGGGAGAAGTCTTCTCACTGTACACTCCTTTGCACAATAGACTTTTCCTTTGTTGTGTTCATTACAGTGGCAACTTTCAGAACAGTGTGTGTGATGTTTTTGTTGAACGTCCTCCCTGCAACACTCTGACCTACATATACCTCCTGTCTACTGGGTTGTTCAAGGCTCTTGTCCGTGCCCGTCACCTAGCAGTGATAAAACAAGCAAGTCAGTACAGAGTCAGAGGGAGCCGAGCCAGGCCTCAACCCAGGCTGGCTGACACCCGTCTGCTTCTGATACTCCCTGTTGAACTGCCCCAGAAAGGCAATGGCCCAAGCAGATGTGGGAATCCTAATCCTGTAATCATCTCCAGACCCCTACGCCACTCCGCTCACACGCAACTAGTAGTAGGTTTTGTCTTGTTTTTGTTTTATAAAAAAAACCAATAATTAAGGGACAGTCAAGAACTTGGATCTTCTCCCAAGGCCTCAACACCAGGCACTCTGATAAGGAGCCATAAGCAGAATCAAGTTCCATTTACTGAAAATTGCTTCTAGCAGATCCACAGACAGCCAGACAAACCCCAGGAGCCCACTGGAGATCTGGGTGTCTGTCCTTGTAGTTGTCCTGGTAGCGTCTTGCATGAAGGGTCCACCAGAGCCAGAGCCTGCTGCACATTCAATCAGAGAGGAGAATATAAGACTGTCCCAGGTCAGCAGGCCCACTCCCCTGAAATGCCCAAGCAGAGTGCTGAAGTCACCGGGGTTTGCTGAAAAGTGTGCTCTGGTCATGGTCTGGAGAGGCCATCTGGGTCCACGCTGCCAGAGGCCAGAGGTGGTCTAGAGAAATGCTTATCAAACTTTAATGAGCATCAGGGAATATCATGTAAGACTGAGATGGAGAAGAAAAGGGGAAGAGAAAAGAGAGAAAGAAAGAGGTTACTAGATTTCCTATCCAGTGTACCCTCTAGGTTTTTAGGGTTTTTTTTTCCCCTAAGCCTTTCATTATTTGAACTATTTTATGCCTCTGCAAGTTGTAGAAGACTGACAGTAACACAAACGCTTCCTGTCCACAGAGATATAAATTATGTCTAATGTAATGCAATTGATTATTGCCCTGTGGGTTGTTTTTTTTTTTTTTTTTTTTTACTAGTTTTGCATCTATAGTTAGCCTTCTGCATTCACAGGTTTTGCATCTGTGGATTCAGCCAAGCACCGATCCAAGTTATGCAGGAAAAAATTGCATCTGTACTGAACACATACAGACTTTTATTTTTTTTTACATTATTCCCTAAACAATACCGCAAAACAACTATTTACATAGCATTTACACAGTTTTAGGTACAAATAATCTAGAGGTAACTTAAAGTCTATAGGAGTGCTTGCACAGATTATATGCAAATGAAAATAAGGGAGTTGGGCATTCATAGATTTTCTATCCATAGGAGTCCTGGAACTAATCTTCTGTGGATACTGAGGGATGATTATATTTGTAAATTCATTTCATATCCTATACATATATATGTCTACTCTTTGCATCTTCTGTTGAATTGGCTTTTAACATCTTAGTCGTTTCCTCATTACTTAATGACTTAAATGAAATCTTTGGCTCAGGTTTATTTTATATTTATACAAGTCATGATTATGCCTTCTTTTCAAAATTTCATGTATGCATACACATCACCTGTGGATCTTACTAAAGTGCAGATTCTGGTGAGGTCTGAGGTAGGACTGGACCTTCCTCCATGCTCGCAGTGACATCTGTGCTGCTGGCCTGTGGATGCCACTAAGGTGTTAAGCTGCTCTCAGAACAGTGCACCTTAAATGATACGGCGTGTCTGCAAATAAGTCATTGTCTATACCTTAATTCATTTGCATAAGGAGTTTTGTTTTAATTGGTGAAGTTATGACAAGACAATCCTTGGATGAAGAAGGTTTCAGAAACTGACCAACCCCCCCCTGGACTTGGATCCATCTCTTCACCAGGTTCCACCACTGAATCCACATGCGAATCCTGCAAGTTTGCAAGGCCCACTGCACACTTCCACACCCTGTGTGCTCCCAGGCTTCCAACTCTGACCAGCCCCACAATGGTGGCAAGAGGTCCTGGAGGAGCCGCGAGAGAGGGGAGGCGACCATCAGCCAAAACAGCATCCCCCTTCAGTTTGGGCTGGATCACCTCCATGGGGAGCTCACTGCTGTCGGAGTTGCTGCTCCTCTCAGACCCCAGAGACTGAGCGCTGGGGGATCCTGGGAACTCTCCTGTAGCCCCCATGGTCTGTGTCCACTGGGAAGTTTCCGGTTTATGCTGCTCAGGCAGACACCACCCTCGCCCTGATTACTTGCAGCCACACGGGCTGGCAGGGGAATCCCAGGGAGGCGCCTTCAGGACAGCGTTCTGAACACTGTGTGCTCATCAGGGGCCTCAGCCCAGGGCAGCGACTTTGGGCACCACAGCTGCCAGGTGCTGGGGCTCTGCAGGGTCATGAGCCCTTCCTGCAGGGGAGCTGGAGGAAGGTACACTCTTGAATTTTCACCGCACTGAATCTGGGAAGAAGTGATGTGTGAAACTGGTGGGCCCTGGCCTGTATCAGGGCCGAAGTCCTGTCCCCGAGCCTTGATTTCTTCACCTGTACAATGGGGACAATAATACCAGGAGCCCAGGCGTGGGGACAGGATGCAGGTGTGCACTGTGGCAGAGTTCCCGCTGCACATAAAGTTCACAATACCCTTTCCCTTGGCGTGACAGGCTGCTTCTCATCGCACAGGCCACTCGTGCGTGCCACTGCCCAGCGAGGCCTTCCCTGACACGCCTCCTCCCGCACACCCTGCCCCGTGACTTCCACAGTAGCCGTCGCTGAGATTCCCACCGCATCTTACATGCCCCCTCCCTGAGAGCAAGGACCTCATCTCTGTTGATGATGCATCCCTGCTCCCACATCAGTGCCGGGCACGTGAGACGTACTCCGTGAGCCATGGCTGCCCCGTGAAGGTGTACAGCACCAGGCACGGCACTTAGTAGGACCATGAATAGCGAGTTCTGTCCCTGGGACACTTGGTGAGTTTTCCTGTCTCTGTCAAAGCCAACAGAGAAAAGCAGCTGTCCTGCCACTCATAATTGTTCCATATTCTCCCCAGAGCTCTAAGCCTGGCCTCGAGGTTTCGGCCATGGGCCATTCCCTTCCTACTGCTCTCAGAGCCACACAGAAGGTCTGGGAATAATTTGAGATGAAAGCCACCTGCCACCCCTGAGCACACGCACTGCGTGCTGGGCCCTGCCAGCCCTGCAGGACGAGGACATGTCTGGTCCCAGCAAGAGCCCGCCAGGACTGGACCCCACCAGACCATTTCACCCTGGCAACCCTGGGAGGTCAGTGCTGACCAACCGGCCCCCTCATGTTTCAGATGGGGAAACTGAGGCTCTCATGGTCAAGGGTCTCTCCCTGTCAGCTAGCTGGGGCTGGCAGAACCAGGACTTGAGGCAGGGTCTCTCTCACTTCCCCCAAGCCAAGAGGAGGAAAGTAAGGAAAGTGGCAGGAGTCCATTGCCACCTGATGGAGGGGCGCCCTTTGCCTGGGATGTCACCAGGTGACACTGCAACATAGCTGTCCCCAGGAGCCTGGCATGAATCACTTCTTGGATATTGATGGCCTGGGTTAAATGTGGGGATTCCTCAATAGCTCCCCCCACTTACAGGAGAGTCCAAGGCCCTCAGCTGAGCAGTGGAGACTCTCAGTAATGGAGCCATAGCCCGCCTTTGCGGAATTATCTGCCACCACAGGCTTCACCCCAGCTTCTTGCATGGCACCCAAGAGCGCCCTGTGCCTTCCCGCTGCTCCCAGCCCGGACACCTGCCACAATCTCATCCACCCCCTCAGGTTCAGCTCAAATCCTACTCTCAGGTCCCTTTCTTCAATCCTCTCGGCTGCTCTATGAAGCAGGCACTATACCTGTGCCCATTTCACAGATGGATGAACTGAGGATGGAGTGACCTACTGAGGTCAAGGGGCCTGGAGGTACCTGAGACATTCTACCTCTCAGCCCCTCAAGACTGTTTCTCAAGCTGGGAAGAGTGGCGCACTCCTACAATCCCAACTACTTGGCAGACTGAGGCAGGAGGATCACAAGTTTGAGACCAACCTGAGCAACTTAGTGAGACCTTGAGACCTGAGACCCTGTCTCAAAAAAAAAAAAAAAAAAAAAAAAAAAAAAAGACTCTTTGTCCCTCTCAAAGGTTGGGAGTTTCGTCATCAAGCACCTCTGTCTCTGTCCCTCTCCGTCGCCCTTCCCTCTCCTCCTCTCACCTGCTCTGTCTTTGGTTTATAGAATCTGCTCTCCAGCTTATCCTTGGTGATGTGCCCCAGCCTGGTTTGGAGTCCCCCCACCTTCCCCTCCCGGTAGATTGTGCAACTTTACAAGGCAATGCTTCACAAGGAGGAATGTGTTGATAATGGTGGAATTTCGGGCATCTGGGAGTCAGGCTTGTCAGAGGCATCTGGCCTCCCGGGCTCCAGCAGACCAGGAATTTGGCATGTTTAGGAGACCTACAGATTTATTCTCTGTACCTAGAGGCTAAAGGAAGGCATGCCTTCTTAGCAGTATGCAGGTCTGGCTTCTTCTCAGCTTATGGAAAACTACTGGAACCGAGATTGATGGGGTCTGGCCAGGACCTCAGTGGAATCCAATGGCTTGGGCTGGGCAGAGCGGTCTCTGGCTTCCAAAGAGCCACACCCTCTCTGCTCTGCTGGCCGCCTCTCTAACACTGAAGTTGACAGAAGAGAGGCACCTTGGTGATTAGTATTTTGTAGCGGGGGTGGCAAAGTCACATGCCTTCAGGGGTGAGGCAGACATGGTTTGAGGATGCCCTAGGCTAGAGCAAGCAATATGGAGTGGTGGGGACCGTGGCAGCTCAAGAGTCCTCGTCATTCTAATGAAGGCAAATGTTCTGACCTAGGGCACACGGTTAACCCTGCCCCCCATGAAACCCCAGGTTCCAAAGCTCTTTCCATGTGGTTTCACTGAGTTATCATTTCCTTTCTTGCTGACAGTAATGATTCCCACTTGGCAGGTGAGGAAGCTGGATCTTAACAAGGTAAAGAGGTTTTCCTGGACTCCTTTCAGGCCGTGGTTTCTGGGAGGCGGCTTGAAGATGCTCCAGGAGAGGTCTTGCCCCCTTTTCTTTACCCATTATCAGGTTTGGAGGTTGAGAAACACTGTCCGTGCTCAGTGCCGACTTGGGGTCCTCCTTCAGTGTGGGCCCTCCTTTGTCTCCTCACTCCAGATTCAAGGCTCGCTCTCCACCGAGAGGGAGGACGGAGCGGGCTCACGTGGGGATTCTGCACAGAGGGCCAGAGGAGTGTGCACTGTTGGGAGAAAGAGTCTTGAGGGGCTCTGAAGTCCAGAGGACCTGGTGATCTGATAACCTCCCTACCTGCCCGCACGCTGACAACTTCCCCACCTGCCCCTACATGCATTCGCAGGAAGGAGCAGCTAGTCACGGAGACGCAGTGTTGAGGTCGGCATCCACCCGCACCACCCGTGGGCCCCTGAGCCCCTGGAAGGCCTTCCCTTTCTCCATCACGATACGATGATCTGTAAGTCACAGCAGCTGCTGATCCAGACCTGTCTCCGTGTGCCATTTGTGTATCTGTCCATTTCATCCTTACCATGCAACCCCACGAGGTGCTGCTGGTTCCCTTTCACAGGTGAGGAAACTGAGGCACAGCTCATGCGTACACTGAACTTGGAAACCAAACAGGACGTGTATGAGCCAAAAGCTGCTCCTCATTCCCAGCCTGGGAAAAGCCATGCATCCACAAGTCAACTGCCAGGTTTCATGCTGGCTGCTGGCATTCTGGAAGGACACCTGGGCCTGGAAACCAACGGGAAATGACAGAAGAAATGTGGACTGCAGGAGCCCACAGGTGTCGGGTGGAGGTCTGGGAAGGCTTCCTGTAGGAGGTGGCACTAGGCAGAGAAAGGGCATTCCTGAAGTGAGAATGGCAGGTGTGAAGGCCCAGGGCAGGTGTGAGTCATGTCATGGAGAGGACCAGGAGGCAGAGGGTGGTAGGGGTGACAGGGGAGGGCAGTGGGTAAGGTTGGGATTGTATCATAGGTCAAGGCAATGTTAGAATCCTATCCCACAGCAATTGGCCTTGAAGGAGCTGAATGGGAGGTTGGCTGCTTTAAATTCTTCTATTCAAAAATTATAATGGGTTCAAGATTCAAAACACGAGAAATAGCCAGGTGTGATGGTGCATAAGTGTAATCCCAGTACCTGGGAGGCTGAGACAGGAGGATGGCAGATTTGGGCAGCCTCAGCAAGAAGTGAGACTCTCATCAGCCTAGTGAGACCCTGTTTCAAAATAAAAATAAAAGTTGGGGTGCATCTCAGAGGTATAGTGCCCCCATGTTCAATCCCCAGCAACACACACACACACACACACACACACACACACACACACACACACACACACAGTGAAACTTCCTTGAACCCTGTGCAGCCATCCCAGGTCACTCTTCGTGGCCAATCTCCAATTCCTTTTGTGTCCTTCCAGAGATATTTTATTTTATGCTCCCCCAAACTAGTCAGTCTCCCTCCCTCTTGATAAAGATATATCTTGGCCATCTCTTCTACTTTTGCATGGTTGTGTCATGCTGCATGGTTAGGAGGCATTACATTTTATTTAATCAGCCCCTATTGATCGGCTTTTTTTTTTTTTTTTTTTTTTTTTTTTTTTTTTTTTTTTTTTTTTTTTTTTTTTGGTACTAGGGATTGAACCTAGGAGTGTTCTACCTCCAAGCTACACTTCCAGCCCTATTTTATTTTTATTTGGAAACAGGATCTCACTAGGTCGATGAGAGTCTCACTACTTGCTGAGGCTGTCTGAGAACCTGCGATCCTCCTGTCTCATCCTCCCAAGTACTGGGATTATAGGTGTATACTACCACACCCATGTGACTTATGTTTTTTTTTTTCTAATCTTCCGGTCTTACAATATATGTTGTAGTAAATAATACTACACATGCTGTCTCCCATATGAAAATATACCTATAGAAAAAAATGGCTAGAAGTGTAATCACTAAGGCAAAGGATTTTATTTGCATCAAATATGCTATTTTATTTGCATCAAAAATTTTAATTGGGGCTTCATTAATAAAAAGTAAAGTGCATATGTAGCACAGTAACTGTTACACGTGTATACAGTTGTGGAAGCAGGACCCAGATCAGGGGACAGGTTGCTGTAGAATGTTTCCAGCCCTTTCTTATGCCTCATCCTGGTGGACACCCTCCCTCCGAGGTAACTCACTCATCTGATCTCCATCACTACAGATTGGTTTTGCCTGTTTCTGAATTTTATATAAATGGAGTGATAAAGAAAGCACCCCCCTCTGTGTCTGGTTTCATTGTTCAACGTCCTACCTGTGGGACTCAGCGGGGGCGCGTGTTTATCCGTCGCTCCTCTTCATTGCACATTGGTGTTCCATTGTACAGAACATTCCACGATTTGTTTGTCCATTCAACTATCCATGGGCCTTTGGATTGTTCCCAGCTTAAGGCTCTTATAACTGCTGCTGCTGTATACATTGGTTGGGGGGATATTCATTAGAACTCATTTCCATTATTTATGTACCTAGCAGTGGAACTTGCATGTACATCTTAAGTTTGTGATGAGGCAGGTCAGTGTAAAGAAGTGCCCATCTCCTTGTTCTGTGCTGGAAGCTCTCCGTTTAGCACAGTGTTTGGGATACAGCAAGTACCCACATCACACAAGAAACTGCTCTGCGAGCCGCCAGCCCCACTCTTCACAGGAAATTGTGACTTTGCAAACATATCTCACTAGAAGGACCAGGTGAGAGTGAGGAGGACCAGCGAGCCCACGCCGCCCTGGAGGAGCATCTTCAATGAGCAGCAGGAGCTCCTTCTGTCTACGCAGCTCTCAGGCCTTTCTAAAGCACTTCAACACGTGCGAGCTCACATTCAGTTCAGATCCTGTGCGGAGCTTTCCAGAAATGCCACGACCCCACTCCCCAGGATTCTTATTTAATTAGGCTGGGGTGGACCTCAGCATTGGTGTCTTATAAACAGCTAGTTCCAGTGGGAAGCCAGGGCCAGGAACCCCTCACTCATCTTCAGAAGCAACATCCTCAAGCCACTCTGAAGTGGGAGACACTGTTAAGACGCTGGGGTGGGGCAGAGGGAGAGGGATCATACCGTCGCTTTGACAGTATGACAATGATGCTTTGCTCCCTGCCCAGAGCAGGGCTGGAGCTGTGGGCGTCATCTCATCTAATACTCTGCGAGAACGGCATTAGGATCATTCTCATGCTTAGCAGGGACAGGTAAAGGTGAGCACCCACTTAGGCCACCCAGTTAGTCACTGGCCATGCTTCTCAGTGTAGACAGCCACCCTCATGCCTGCCTCCCTGTCCTGAGCCCCAGTAGGCCTAGAAAAAAGACTGGACGGAAAAAAAATAAAATAAAACAGCTGCTGAGCTTATGGGTGATATTTTCTTCTATACTCCTTCCTGCTTTTCAAGTTTTTAATCTATGATCTTTATTATGCTTATAACCCCAAGCAAATAAAAGTGCTTTTGAAGCCAGGCATGGTGGCCCACACCTGTAATTCCAGTTCTTGGGAGACTGATAGCGGAGACTCTCATGTTCGAGGACAGCCCCAGAAATGTAGTGAGACTCTCAGCAAGACCTTGTTTAAAAAAAAAAAAAAAAAGGCTGGGGGTCGGGGGTGTAGCTCAAAGGTAGAACACCCCTAGGTTCAATCCCCAATACCAAAAAAAAAAAAAAAGTGCTTTTGAGTTGTTGAAATTAATAGCATGACCATTTTCTGGAGAAGAAAATTGAGTCCTAAAGCACTCACAGGGCATAAGTGACAAAATTGGGGCATTTCTCTCTCCTGGGTTCCACAAAGTATTTGAGACAGCTGGGGAGGTGGGGCTCCTATAGAATGGGGTTCTGGGCAGGGTTGAGGGAAGGTTTAACTGGAGCATAGCTAACTGGATTATCTGTGCTATCTATTTATCTATCTATCTATCTATCTATCTATCTATCTATCTATCTATCTACCTGTCATCTATCTATCCTTAGCCAGGATACACAGGAAAATAAAAATAAAGCAAAATAACATGAAAGTTCTCCAGCCAGATGTAAACAGTGGGGGATTTGGGGAGACTATTCTTTTAGATAAGGTCCTGCATCAGCATTCATACAGGTCTGGGCAAGCATAATTACCATCATGCTATAAGTATGCAACTTTGTGACCTCCTTTTTAAACTTGACAATGTATCATGTGCGTGTCAGTGAACAGAGATACTCATCAGTGCTGACGTGGTTGCATGGTGCTGTGTAGATGTTCCATAAAATATTTAGCTTGTCTCCTGGTGACAGGCATGTGGGGTGTTGCTAACCACATCTTGTTTTAAACATGTTGGAAAATTAAGATTTCAATGTAGTTTCATGAAAAGCTTGGGAGAAATGGTTTCTATTTTGAGTGGGCTTTTGTTTTTTGGTAGAGTGCACAGTGGTTGAATTTGGGTGTGTGCAAGCATGAGTGTGTGTGTGTGTGTGTGTAAATGTGGGTTTTCACGAGTTGAATTTGATTTAAATAATTGCACTCAAAGACTGTTAACCCACAAAGATCCTACCAAGCCCCCCCCTTTTACACACACACACACACACACACACACACACACACACACACACACACAGCATCAGCAGGCGAGATGAGGTTTCAGATCCTCTTGAGCTGAGCCAGGCAGAGCTACATGATGAGGTCCTGTCTGCCATCTTGAGCTGTGGGCCTGCAGTTTGCTCTTAACAGATTCCCGTGAGCAGTGGCGGTGCACACACGCACACCAGCCAGCCTCGTTCTCCCTACACGTGAGGCGTTGGGGCGGTAATGGAATCTGCGTGTCCAGAGGCAGGCATAATTGAATGGCTGAAGGCATTAAGTCCTTGATTAAACTGGTTGTTCATTTGAAGGGACAATTAACCCAGCTAATATTCCAGGCCAGCCCAGCAGGTCCTTCCCCATCAAAGGACATATTGAGCAGATAATGAAGTAGCTGCGTCATCTCTATGGAGGAGAGTGGGGCTCGGGGGTCCTTAGCCAAGGCCCATTTGCCCAAGTCAAGCTGGGGCTGTGGACACATCAAACCAAGGAGGCTCCGAGTCCACCTAGCTGGCATGGGTTGCCTGAGTGTAAACTTGAGGATGAAAGAGGGTGCTCCTTCCAGGGAAGTTTTCTCAGATGAAATGACCTCCCCCTTGTTGACTTCACTTGTACATATGATACTTGAAGCATCAGCAGCCCCCTTGTGACCATGCGGGGACTCGCTGGCCCTGCCCTCCTTCTGGGCCTTTTGCTTTCTCATTTTACTTAGGTTTAAGCCACCTGGGTTGGAGTTTCCTGTTTCAAGCAGCAGAAACTATCCTGACTGATAAAAGGGGTCTTTCCATTACCCACAAGCTTTCCTGAAGCGGTGGAGGTGAGGAAGGGAGGCCCTGATCAGTCCTCCTCCCCTTTCTCTTCCAATGCCTATGGCAGCCACAGGGGCAGGGCTTCCCTGGGACGCACATGCTCACATGTGCTGAATCAGGCAGCTCTACTTGTTCTGGCCCCAGGGGTTTAGCACTACAGGTGTCGGAGCTGGGGAAGCAGGAATAGGGAGCCAAGACCTGGCCCTGGTGAGCTACTTAGGTCAAACAGGGCCAGAGGAATGACTGGCAGCTGACAAGTACGGCCAGGGACCCCAACAGGCTGACAGAAAGCAAGAGTGAACAGGAGTCGAAGTAGATGGTCAACTGGGTGGGCAATGCCAGCCCTTGTAGGAACAGCAGAAATAACTCCCACAAAGGAAGCACATTTCCATGCTAGGCACGGGGCTCCCGATTATCAATATCATCTTCACCACATGTGCAAGATGGGTACTGTTAGCCATCTACTTATGAAACCGAGGCCCAGAGAGGTTAAGTGGCTTGCTCAAAGACACACAGTCAGGAAGATAGAGACAGGATTAAAATGTAAAATTATGAAGCCAGGCATGGTGGTGCACGCTTGTAATCCCAGTACTTGGGAGGCTGAGACAGGAGGATCTGGGTTCATGGCCAGCCTCAGCTACTTAGTGAGGCCCTGTTTCAGAATAAAGAATAAAAAATAGGACTGGGGGTGTAGCTTGGAGGTAGAATGCCCCTGGGTTCAATCCCCAGTTCCACAAAAAAAAAAAAATTAAATTAAAATTATGTAGTCCAAAGCCCTTCACCAACCACCCTTGTCAATTTATGCATGCACTGAGCCAGCCAGCCAGCACCCTTTCCCCCATTCATTCTACAAATATTAGATCCCCAATTCGGTACCAAGCACTGTTCCCTGGGGTCAGGGATAGAGAGGTGACAGCCACGTTGACTGTCTTCTCAGTGCACTGGGTGGACAGTGCCAGGCACGCTTGGATGAAGGCCAGGACCGCATCTGGGCTGAGGGTCAGCTTCTCACCCCAGCCAGGCAGGACTTATGAAGACATCCTCAGTGTTGAACCCCTTTGGGGTGCTCTGAGTCATGAGAGTGCAGCCCCCGGGCCAGGTCTGCGTCTTGGCTCCAAGAGCTTATCGTCCATGTGACCTTGAGCAAAACGTTCCCGCTCAGGGCCCTGATTCTCTCATCTATAGAACTGGGATAAAAATGTCCTTGTGATGGAAACACAATGGGAAATAAGACCTTTGTAAACCCTAATATTCTTGGCAAATATCAAGCAGTAAAAATATCAAGCAGTAAATCTGTTCTCCCCATCTTTGAGGAAGTAGTCTTCTTCTATTGATGTGATCAGCAGGACTCCGAGGAGAACGACCTTATTTGTCATGTGCTACAGACTTGCTCTGAGAACCTCCTGGAGCCTCATTTGGGCCTATGTAATAAGGCTCCCCAGCATAAACTCAGTAAGGCCAAAGCCAAGAAGCGATAGGTGACAGGCTGACGTTGCACAGCTCTGGTTGTTGGTCCGGGACTCCACCCTGACACCACTGGTGGCCAGTTGTGCCCAGAGTGTAACTGTTGTTGGTTCCAGTGCTCCTGGGGGTTCTGCTCCAGCTCGACTCCCCAGGAGAGCATCAGAGAAGGGTGTGTTTTCTTCTGGAGGTGAGGGTGTGTGGTTGTGATCACTCAGTGGCTCCAGGCTGGAGCAGCCTGCCAGGGTCAGAGCAAAGCTGAGTTTACATTGGTTGACTCATAGCAAAGAGGCACCTTGTCCCCAGGATCTAGGACCAAAGCCTGCACCCTGTGCCTACTGTGACACTGCTTTTCTGTTAACTGTTCCCATGAGATACCGCATGAGGGGTTATTGTCAAGGAGTCTGTCTTGGAAGGCTTCTGCACCTCCATCCTACAGCGTTGCTCTTGGCCATGGAGGAAATATTCCTGGTGTATTTTGAAGAAAGCAGCCACACCTTTAAACCTCTTTGGGCTTCCATCAAACCTGATCCATCTGTGGGTTTCAGCAGTTTCCTCTGCTAGAAGATCCTCAGCTGCTCCTTTGTGAACAGCAAATGACTGAGGAAGCCCCTGTGCCTGCCCTGTCACTTGCTGATGTCACCCCAGGTGCTCAGCACCATACCTGTCAGTCTCTTGGGAAATGAAGCATGGGGTTGCCAGAAAGAGGGGGACAGGAAGCAAGACTAGATGTGCAGATGTCTGGGTAAGTCAGTGGGGGCAGGGTGTGTTCACATAGATGAGTGACTGTCGGTACCCGTGAGTGTGTCCCTGTGGGAAGAACCACCTAGCCTGTGCCGCCACGTCAGGAGTGCATGGAGGAGGCGCCTCGGGCAGGGGCTGGCCTGCTCGGGCTCCAGAGCCTAGCCAGGAGCACAGAGGCGCCTGGTCATCTCAGGTGATGAGATGGAAGCTCTCTGAAGCCCTAGAAGGAGTTTCCTGTTGTGATGGAATTTATAGACTCCGGCGCTGACAAACCTTGTTTGCAAAGGTCCGGAATATCCATTTTACAATGAGGTAGTGACTGGTTTTCATTTATCTCTATTAAAGGCATTCACAAATGATTCATTGATCAAAGGGAATAGAAGAGAAAATCACCCCCCAAAACCTCATGTCACTGTGATTCATCTGATATTAAGGCTTAGGATATCCTGAGCAAGAATTGTGGTTTAAAACATGCAGAATAAATTTTTCAACACCAAAGAATCAATAAACTACACTTAGGTAGAGACACAAAGCAGTATGAGCAAGGAACTCTGGAGGTCCTCAAGATCTAAGGAGGTATGTGTGTGTGTGTGTGTGTGTGTGTGTGTGTGTGTGTGTGTGTGTGTGTGGCTGATGTGATTGTGTGTGTTAAATTGTGAGGGTATGTGTACTTTTTTTTTTTTTTGCGTACTGGGGATTGAACTCAGGGGTATTCTCCCTCTGAGCTATACCCCCAGCCCTATTTATATTCTTTATTTTGAAACAGAGTCTCACTAAGTTGTGGAGTGCCTTACTAGGTAGCTGAGGCTGGCCGGGAACCCGGATCCTCTGGTCTCAGCCTCTGGGATGAGTACTGGGATTACAAGCGTGCGTCACCATGTCCAGCAGGTATGTGTACTTGTATGTGTTCACATGTGCATATGTGAGTTTGCATATGTATATATGTTGTGTGTCTGTGCCCACATATTCGTATGTGTGCATTAGTGTGTTGTATATATACGTGCCCTCTGACAAGTCTCCTTTGTTCCCACATTTGTAAAACCTGGGTGAGGACTAATGGACTGGTTTCTGGAGGGTGCTCTGCTCTGCTCTGCTCTTGGGATCTGATGGGTTCCTTCCTCTCCCCTGGAAGTTCACCCACTGGCCTCTCATCCTCCTTCCCCGACTCCTGAGCAGTTTTAGTCCCTCCTGCCACCATGCACTGTTCTAGCCCCCCCCCCGCCCCCGCCTCCCCAAAGACCTGGGACCTTCCCCTCTGTCATGGGCTCAGCCATCTCTGGCCCTTGTACCCATTGTGACCTTAGGACAGTCCCCTCTCCTCCCTGGGCCTCAGCAGGAATGAGGTTGCCAGAGCCTCCCCTGGCTTGGTGACTCTCAGCATGCGAGTGTCCTGTCCCCAGTGAGCAGGTGAGGACTGGGACATGGTCCAGGAATCTCTGTACACATCAAGCTGCTCCAGGGGCAAGAATGTCAGTGTCCCAGGCCAGCACTGGGCCTGACAGAGAGCAGGTGCTTTGGAAGCATGTGCAGAAAGAGGGATGTGTGGAATATCCCTCACTTGCGGGCAGCCAAGTGCAGGATCTGGGGGTCTCCCCATTTGCCCCTACCTCCCACTCCCCAACCCATGCCCCAATTTAATACTCAGAGGCTCTCTCTTTACACACACACACACACACACACACACACACACACACACACACACACTAGCTGCACCTCAGAATCACACTTAAGGAGAACTTAGAAGTTACAGGGCCCAAGGGAGTCAGGCCCGCTGAGCCTGTGGCTCCACCCCCTGCACCCTCTAAGTGTTCTGGTTGGTTCTAACGCACAGCACAGGCTCAGATCTTCCACCCTAGAGGCTGGAGTCTCTCCAGGCACTCTTGACAGACCAAATCTCATAGATACTCGAAGGTGTTCAGCTTTCATCTCCTCCTGAGTGTCCTGCAAAATACAGATTCCCAGGCCTTCCTGGATCTTCTCATTCTGGATCTGGCCTGGACTTGGAAATTCACATTGAAAACCAGCTCCTAGGTCCCTGGTTCTGATGCAGAGTGGGCTTGGCCCTTCTTGAACCCAGTTGCAGAAGCTTCCATAGCAGGGCTGCGTAGGACTGATGGAACCACCCCCCACCCCAGGCCCACACATTGTTATCGTGGAAGGAAACCTCAGCTTCCCCCAGCATCCTCCTCTTCAGTTCTCACAGGCATTTCATTTCATTTTAATTTCATTTTGGCACTGCAGATTGAACCCACAGGCATTCTACCTCTCAGCAACACCCCCCAGCCCTTTTAAAATTTTATTTATTTTTATTCTGAAACAGGATCTTGCTAAGTTGCTGAAGGTCTCGCTCGCTAAATTGCTGAGGCTAGCCTTGAGCCTGTGATCCTCCTGTCTCAGCCTCCCAAGTACTAGGATTACAGGTTTGTGCCACCATGCCTAGCTTCTCTCAGATACTTTAAAAACCAATCTGGGAGCTGGGCATGGTGGTGCATGTCTGTAATCCCAGTACTTGGGAGGCTGAGACAGGAAGATCAAAGGTTTGAGGACGGCCTCAGCAACCTAGGGAGACCCTGTTTCAAAATAAAAAAGAAATTTAAAAAAGGACTGGGGGTATAACTCAGAGGTAGAACGCCCTTGGATTCAATCCCCAGTTCAAAAAAAAAAAAGAAATCTGGGAGCTGGTTCAATAGTAGAGTATGTGCCTAGCACACATGAGGCCCTGAGTTCAATCCCCAGCACCACCAAAAGGAAAAACAAACAAACAAAAGACAAAACAAAACTTGTGATTCTGTTCCTTCTGTCACTCTCTGGCTTTCCTGCCTAGATGGTGAAGACCCTCACCCCTCACACGGCATGGGAGGACCTGCAGGTCTGGCCTGGCACTCCCCTGGGCTATCTGGCCTCCACAGGTGCTGCTCTCTCTGCTGAGCCCACTCTGGCCCAGCTGAGCTAAACTCCTGGTCACCTCTAATGTGCTCCAGGCCTCTCACCCACCCAGGATACCAGGCACAAATCCTGGGTCATCCAGCAATCCACACCCCAAAGAGGGCAGCACCTGAGTCATTTGGCTCACCATTCAACACCATGGCCCGCATGTTGATCTGGGGCCCGCTGTGTAATAGGTGCTCAGCAAATATTTGCAGAAGGAATAAAGGAAACCACACACACACTTTTCCAGTCTCGGAGAGTCCTGACCTGAGTAGAGTTTCCAGTCTCACTGCATCAGCAGGTGAGGAAGGTGTGATTGAGGGTATTGAGAAAGTACAGAAGGGCAGCCATGCCTTGCATGTGTGTAAGCACGTGTGCATGCGTGTCTGTGGCAACGTGTGGTGTCCAGAAGCCAGAGGCTACCCTTACCATGGGCTCAGAGCCACGCTGGTCCACAGCTCTTTCCCACAGTCAGGGCCTGGCTCCTGTCAATCTTCTTTTTCTCCCTTTGCTAGGGCCCTGATCCAGGGACCTGCAGGGCACAGCATCCTCACAGTGCGAGCGCCCATGGGAAATGGGGAGAGGGAGCCTCGGTCATCTGGGATTTGACCAGGAGAGGACTTGGGGACCATAGAAAGTGTGGCTTCTGAGTCCAGCTAAGGTGTCCAGATGTGGGGCTGCCCTTTCCTCACCAGCCCGAGGTCTTAGGCCAGTTCCTCACTGATGGGCCCAGGGGTGTGCGGGGTGTCCGCACTGGTGTCCTGTGGGAGGGGGGTGTCCAGATTGGCAGCGCTGGCTGGTGATGTGGAAACTCTAGACCCACCTCTTCCAAGAGAACCTTTCTTCAGGCTCCCGTCTCCTCTTCCTCCATCCCCAGCAGTGCCCAACACAGGGCAAGGCACACAGTAGGTCTTGTGTGGGCTGATTAACACTTAGTCCAGACAGTGGCACATAGTATGTACTCAATAGTTTGTTTTCCTTCTTTGAAACATTGCTGGCCTGAGATTCGGGTGCCTGGGTCCACACCACGGCCTCCCCGTTCCTGTGACCTTGAGCAAGCACCTTCCCAGGGCTGAAGTCCATGCTGTATCGTCCCTTCTGGGCTACATTCTGCCTTAGTTTTGAGGACTGTGCCCAGGGCTGGCGAGGTCCTGGCTGGGCCTCCGCAGGAGCTCATGCAGCCTGAGGTGCAAACCAGGCCGGCCGGCAGCACCCATCTGGCCGGGTTCCTTGTTCACCCCTTACCTGCCGATAATAGAAAGCCGCTCTTTCAATTGAGCTGTTTCCTTCTTTTGCCCTAAGCTATGAGGAGTAGATTGGATGAAAATTATCAAGCCTCCTCGTCTAGAATAAATATTCTCGAAATGGAGCAAGTTATAAATAAGCAAGCAGCAATATCCTGTGTTATGAATATATAATTTCCATCTTTAATAGCTGACTAGGCCCTGGGGACTGTCTGAAAATGGCCTGTCTGGCCCTGATATTTTATATTAAAAGACAAGGCTCCTAAACTTTTATTCCACGGCCCTTGGACAGTGAAGTCTCTGGAGGAAATGATGAGAGATAAAAGTCTCAGCCAAGCCCATGTGCCAAGGGCAGGTGCTTAATTTTAAACAATGCCAGAGGATATGAAGGTTCATGCAGCGTCAGAGGCTCGAGGCTGGGAGGGCACCGACTCTCATTTTACAGAAGAGGCAGTGGATGCCCATAGAAGTGAAGTGACTGACCCTACATCACACAGCAACAAGATCTATTGTAGGACCGTAGAACGAGGCCCTATCAGGTTCGCTGTGCTGTTGGCTGGTTCTGACCTCTCAATGACTGCCCTCAAAGGTAAGGGGACAGCCTGGGACTCCAGGTTCTGCAGTTAACAGTCTCCAGTGTAGGCCCCAGCCCACTGGAAGGATGCTGCTCTAACTCAGAAGCAGGACTGAGGTCTGGTGGGCCCTGGGGACTCTGGGACTTGTCTGCAGCCAGGATGCCCTCGGGACCTGCTGCTTCTGCAGCCCTAATACTCGAGGCATGCAGCCTAGGGCCATGAAAAGATTGGCTGTGGGACTGCACCAGCCCCAGCTGGCCATTGGCTTCTCCGCTTCCCAGCCCAGCTCTGTGATGCTCAACACCTGACCGGCTCCTCTTAGATACCCGTCTGTCCAGGGCAGATGGCTATGACAGTTGAAAGAGACAGTGCATCAAGCGCCCAGGATGAGGCCAGGCAGGTACCAGGTACTGTGACTCCCACCCACCCTTCCAGGCTCACCATCTCTTCTTCCTTGGCCCATCATGCTACAGCAGCAACTGCCTTCTCCTTCTCCAGGTCCCCACAGTCCTCCTCCCTGGTCCCCAGCAGTGATCTGCATGACACTAGCCATGCTGAAGGTACTCAATTCAGGACACAATGCCCAAGTGCCTACCAGGTACCAAGCAGCAGGTCTAAGAATGGCTACCAGTTATCAAGCATTGACGTGTGCTAAGTTTAGAAATGCATCCACTCATTTAATCTGTAGATGGTTTTATTACCCCCATTTTAAGGATGAGCACAATGACGTTGGCCAAGGTGATCAGGTAACCCGTCCAGAGTAGTAGGGGGGGGGCGGCAGGGTGGAGAGCACCCTCGTGCAAAGCCTGTCTCCCTCGCTCCCTTCTTCTCCTTGTGAGGATGACCTGCTTTCTCTAGGATCAGAGTGAAGCTGGAAAGCACACGGTTCCTGCAGCCCCCGGTGATGGGAGCAGGGCGGGTGGGGACAGATTCATGCCTGGAAGTGTGCGTGTTAAAATGTAAATGTCCTCTCCTGTGAGTCTCAAGGTACACTCGTAATTATGAGCCAGCGTCGGAGGCTCTGATTTTGATGGCATTAGCTTTAATGGCCTTATTTTTTTTTAAAGCTGTTTAATTACTAATCAGTGCTGCCTTGCAAGCTAATGTGCGATGTGTGCCTCGCATCTGGGGAAAGGGCTTCCTCGGGCAGCTGAGGAGCCTGCCAGGGGCTGTGTGCTGGCCAGTTCGCTTCTCCCCTGCCTGTCTCCAGCTGACTCTGCTATCTGACACTTGTCTCTGAAGTCACAGAATATTGTCACCTCTGAAAGAAACCTAAGCAGTTGGTTAGCCTGACCTCACAAGAGGGGAAACTGAGGCCCCAGGAGAGGCCATGGGTTTCAATGACTACAATTTGTGGGGCTTCTGTCTAACTTGCTAACTGATTTCTAGCACACAGACTCATTTGCATTTCAGATTTAAATAGTCAAAACTTTCCAATGCTAAAACCTCATTTTCTAAAGCTAATTTAGGTCTCATTTTCATTAATAGCTTGGCAACAATCATGCAGTGGAAATTTCTCCCAGGTCTAAGTAAAAGCCCCAGCCAGGGAATCAGGATACCTGGGAGCCCCTGCTGTGTGTCTCTGGACAAGCTGAATCCCCTCTCTGGTCTGTTATTTCCCTCCACAATCAAATGAGGGGATCAACACTATGCTATAAGCCTATGTAGAAAGATATGCTACAAGAGGAAAATATTTATTGTTCAGAAAATAAATTTTTGAAAGGTTAAATGATCTGATAAAAAATTTGGTCTATGCTGATTCAAGTTAGTAAGGATTCCGTTGTTATTTATTTATTGACCAACACTCATGCTGTCTGCATATTACACAGCACTTGTGATCATGTAAGGAGGAGGCTTTTTTTTTTAGTGGCACTATCATCAAATCTTAGAGCACAAGAATCAAGAATTTCTAGGTGCACAGAATAGGAAACCCTGTAGAGATGGGCCTCCTGTACATCACCCTCTGGGATTTCTGTGCCTTCAATAGGTAAGGAATAAAAGGGGCAGCTCTTGAGACAGCCTGTTCTGTTACCCTTAAAACTTGAATTGCTTACTCTCCCCTAAATTTTACTGTGGCTTGTACTTATTTATTTATCGGTGGTACTAAGGATTGAACCCAGGAGCATTTTACTACTGAGCTACACTCCCAGCCCTATTTTATTTATTTATTTATTTTTTTTTTTAAACAGTCTAAGTTGTTGAGGGCCTCCTTAAGTTGCTGAAGAAGCTAGCCTCAAACCTGTGATCCTCCTATCTCAGCCTCCCAAATACTGGGTTTACAAGTGTGTGCCACAGTGCCTGGGCTTCAAGACCATTTATGTATGTATGTATGTATGTATATTTTGAGACAGAGTCCCCTAAGTTGCTGAGACTAGCCTTGAACCTGTGATCCTCCTACCTCAACCTCCCAAGTACTGGTATTACAGCTGTGCACCACCACACCCCAGCCCCACAGTTTTATTCAGGGGCACCCTCAGACTATGCACCCAGTGTCTATCTAGGGGCCCTGATTCTGCCATCTTCATCCTAGGAAACCCATGCTGGCCACACTAAGGTCAGCAGGCCCTGCCTCCCTGCCCCAGCCCACCTTTGCCCCCAGCCACAGCCCCCCAGCCCAGCCCAGGTGAGCCCACTGCATCCTCCTTCCAACCCCCACCATTCTCTCTCCCCTCTCACGCAGCCTCGCTCAGGGGGTGTGAGCCTGGGGGGAGCCCCGGGCGGGCGCTGACTCGGCACCAGACCCGAGCTCTGCCTGTGCAGCTTCCTTGCCGTGAGGTTTTGAATCAAAAGCCGAGCTCCCTGCGCCTTGCTTCCTAATGCAGGAATGAGACACAATGGTGGAGTTGACCGCCTGACTTCAGGTGAAGATTAAAGAGGCCTGCCGTCTTGCCTTTGCTGAAGTTCCCTAGAAAGCAAGGCCTGAGGCGAAGGCTTGCGTACTGCTGCTTTTCAAGGAGCTTGGTTCCGGGGAAGCAGGAGAGAAGGAAATGACAAGCAATGCCAAGTTTGAAAACCGGGACACCACAGTGCCCCACCCAATGGGGCCGAGCTCATGAAAACATCTTGTAGAAGCCACATGGCGACTGCTCCTCAGGCTCTGCGGGGAGGAAGGGGGAGTTTATCCCATCACTCAAAGCACGCCCCATGGGTGTCTCTTCAAGACCCCATGCTTCCTGGTGACACATATGCATGTGCGGGTGCCGAATGGGCCTTGTTGCTTCTCTGTGTCCACAGGAAGTCCCGCTGAGGGAGGGACACACGGGCAGCAGGGACGTGAGATGAAATGCTTTGGGATCGAGCCAACATTCATTTGATCAGAGACATACAGAGGTGGCCCTGAAGAAGAATGGACAAGGGGACAAACATCTGAAGACCCCGGTGCCAGCAGAGGTCAAGATCTGTAGCATCTCTTGAGAAGTAGCTGTCACCCCCGGTACCACCCACGTGTGCTTGTGTCGCCCCTGTCACGCTCAGCTCCCAGGCTGCATCCTGGGGACTCAGTATTTTATGAAAGCAGGATGTTCGTTATCTCTAGTGACCAATGACCAGAGTCTTCTCCAAATCTCAGAGAAGGCCACAGGGAAAGGGGTGGGTGACACAAGCTGGTCCCTGGGCTGTGGCTGGTCCTGAGGCTCCGGCAGAGGGCCACCAAGTCTCCCCTCTGCTCTCCGGCTTCGGACTCCTCGTCTTCACCTGGCAGGCTGGCAGGAGACCTGGACCATCACCCCAAGGGGTCCGAGCCTCTAGCTTGTGCTGTTCTTTTGAACTGCTATTCCTGCAATGGTTTGTTCAGAAACCTTTTTCATTAGGCAAAGAGGCACTAAGACACACCCAGGGAAGCCCTGTCCCTATTGGGAGCAACAGAAGTGGTCCCCATAAAGATCAGGACAAGTTGTCTTACCTACATAGTGACTCCTTTTATTGCTTGCCAGCCCATGAACATGAGGAGCCTAAAGTGACAGGTGATAGTAATAATTTTAAGTCCAGTATCGCCTGAAAGAAGTATTAACCCCAGAAGTATCCACTGCCTGGGTACCAGAATTCCTAACCTCATCGAGTCAAAGGTTTGGGGCACAGGAAGCATATATCCTGCCAGAGGAGTCACTAGGTAGGACTCATGGGATCGGAGACCAACTTTCATCCCTTGATTCCCAGACTCATGTATCCCAGCAACAGGGACCCTGCACCAATCCTATTAGATAGGTGCATAGGCAACGTCCTGAAGGGCAGTCCTCCAACCTCACGGGGGCCGCCCCACGCTGGCCCCTTAGCCCAGCCTTTAACAGGTCATTTCACCATTGCAATAGGCCACCCCTTCCCAGTGATGCATATGTAAGTCTAAGGGACCGTAGGGCCCTGTGCCCTTGGTCATACCTCCTTTCCACAGAAGGGGCCCCTCGACAGGAGCCGCTGGAGAGCAGGATGCCCTGCAGGTAGGGAGGGTGTACTGCAGCTTTCTGGTGGCTTGTATGATGGGGGCCTGAGGGCAGGGAGGATCCAATAAAGACAAACCACTGCCTCTCCAGGCTGGAAGGACTCCAGAGAGATCCTCCCACTAGGGCAGGATGTGACTTCACGTGGAGGACTCAGGGACAGCATTCGCTGTTAGCAGATTGGACATTTCAGTGGCAGCAATGAATTGAGCCGTGGGAAGAAGGACCCCATGCCATTGGGGATATTTGTGGTTTCCATCCTTGTCGCCATGCTCAACAGTGAGAGGAGAGAGGCTGGCAACCTCCACAGCGTGACTCATCTGTCCCCCTGGTTGCCAGATGCCTCCTCTGTCGCGAGCAGGCATTAACGATCTGCCTGGTGTGTGCCTGTTCTCCCAAGGCCACCCACACACTATCCCTCAGACCTCCTATCCTTGATTTTCCAATTTTCTTCCTTCCAAGCCACACCCCTTCCCTGGGTCAGTTCTTCCCTGTGGGGGCTTGCAGCTCTGCCCACTGGAGACTTCCTTTCACTGTTGTCCTTTAGGGCCGCCCTTATTGGGACTGCAACATGGCAGAGTCTGTTTTTAACTAATGATGGCATGTGACGTTGACCCCCTGTGAGCTGGGCCCAAGGTTTCTCCTCTGGCACCAAGCAATCACGAGACTCCTCACCCCGTGAAATCCTAGGTGGGCAGAAAGAGGCATCATGCAACAGCCATCTGTTCACGCAATCTGCCCGTGGCTTCTGGACACCATCGGGTTTGATCCTAGGAGTACCATTTCCATAGCAAATGTATGACTGGGTGCATCTGATAGCACCCAGCTCGCAGTATGCAAGTCCACTCCCAAAGCTGCTCAGTGTCCTGTGTCACCATCAATTGGTGCCCGGAAAAGAGTTCTCTGCCGTGAGAATAATGGTCTTGCTCTAGAACCTAGGGGTCTGCACTATGACTTGACTCCTGTTCGAGTGCTTGCAGGAGACTCCACCCAGCATCCTCCTCTGCCTTGAAGACCTCTGGTGGACTACACCTGCTGGGTCAGATGGGTCCAGTGGCAGGCAGCTCAACTGCAGCTGGGCAAGTAGAAGAGGCCTCGCTAGGTCACAGAATGTCACCTTGCCTTAATTGTGTGCAACTTATGAGATCTAGAAGGATATCAAATCCTATTTTTGTTTTTTATTTTAATTTGATTTTTGGAATAAGTTAAACATTAAAATAGTCCTTAAATTAAAATTTTAAAATGTACATGGTAGTCTCCCTTCTACCACTAATTTCCTTTCCAACAAAAAAACTACTATGTTTAGTTTCTTGTAAAAACATTTCTAGTGATATTTTATGGTTATAAAAGCAATTGCAAACTGGGCATGGTGGCACACACCTGTAATCCCAATACTTGGGAGGCTGAGACAAGAGTATTACAGGTGTGAGGACAGCCTCAGCAACTTCCTGAGACTTTGTTTCAAAATAAAAAAAAATAAAACATAAGCCTGAGGGTGTAGCTCAGTGGTAGTGTGCCCCTGGGTTCAATCCCCAGTATCTCATACAAAAAAAGCAAATGCATATGTGTGTGTGTGTGTGTGTGTGTGTGTGTGTGTGTGTGTGTGTGTGTAGTTTATGGGTCTGTCCCTTACTTTTTTATCTTGGTAGTATATTCTATTTTTCTTCACATAGCAACACATAAAGAGGGCTCTCCTCATACCTCATGACTAGCTAGGATTTCATTCAGTGGCTGCACAATAATCTATTCAAGCTTTTCCCTACGGTGGACATTGAGGTTGTTTCCAATCTTTTGGGGGATACAGGGCTGCAATGAATGAATGAAGTATGGCTTCCCAGGAGATGTGCATTTGTAATTTAAAGGAATTTGTACCAATTCACACTCCATTGGTGCTGTAAAAGTCTGTTCCTTTTTCCACACCACCACTCTCAGTGTATGTTTTAATCTTTCACAACATGGTCAGTAGAAAATGCTATTTCAGCATAGGTTAATTTACTTGAAGGCTGTTTTATTGAACTCTGGTGTGTTTATGCCTTGTGTCACAGTCAGAGTTAAAGCTATTTGGGCTTTTGCAGATTGTGCATCTTGTGCCTTGATATACAATCACAGAAATGAGGAGGAGAGCAAGAACCAGGTTGAACTCATTTGCTGCTGTCTCCTTAGATCCAAGCACAGCGTCTGGCATCTAGTAGATGCTCAGTAAATATTTTTTGGATGGATGGATGGATGGATGGATGGATGGATGGATGGATGGATGGGTCAAATGTGATGCTGCTCCCGTGCTTGCCCTGGGAGGCAAACATTCCTGGGAGAGCTTTCCAGTGCAGACCCATGATTCCTGGAAATGAATTTAGGATTCTGTTGCTGGATTCCCTTGGGATCTTGAGTGTCCTGACAAAAAATATTTCTCTACTTTGTAGATTTCAGAGTGCTTTTCCCCATACAATCAATTCCACCACCCTCCCTCCCCAGCCCAGTGGGAGGGCACTAAGGGCTCATCGAAAATCCTGTTAAGGGATAGCGTCTCAATCGAGGTGCTGCTGAAAGCTCGCCATCAAGTTTCATCCCACAGAATCCGCTGGGTCCCTCACCACCACAGCCCAGCTGAATGGACCAAGATGTAGGCACCGGATGTTAAGGTGTCTTATTTACAGGCTGGCCAGCAACCTATGATCAATGAGAAATGGCTAGAAGTTGGGCTGGGCCCATCAGGACTGGGACGTGGGCCTCTGAGATCAGTAGTCATTGAGCTGAAAGGTCAAGAGGTAGAATTTGAGTCATGGCAGCCACCATGTGCCATGAGGAAGCCATGAGCCGAGGGGAGGACTAGGGATGCTTGGAATGAGCAAAGGAAGCTGGATAGCAGGGAGAGGGGCCATCGACTCCCCAAAGGGAATTCCCTCTCCCAGCCCTGGGAGGCAAAGTGAGAGCTTTCCACAGCAGTCCCATGATTCCTACAAGTGAATTTGGGATTCTGTTGTTGGATTTCCATGGGATCTTGAGCCTCCTGATGATAAACATTTCTCTGCATGAGCTGCTTGGGTTGAGTCTCCATTTCTTGTCATCAAAAGCTCCCCGACGGGATCCCATTTCACAGACATGGATGTTGACTCTGAGCTCAGAGGCCGCGTCACTTGGCCGGGAGCCTTGCACACAGGAGGTACTCAGCACATATTTGGCAACTGCTCATTTGGGTGATTGATGTCTCAGTAGCTTAATTAAAAGCAATGACAGATCTTGTAGCAGAATTTGATTTCCAAAGATGACGGCACAGTAACTTCCACTCCACATGCCTCTCTGCGCCATGACCTTGCCAAGCACCCAGCAAGAGATGGGCTCTCCCTCCTCTGCTCTTGAATTTGGGCAGGCCTTAGTTAACTAGCTTGCAGAAACAATCCTGCAGGACTTGGAGGTCAGATCACGAGGAACTGCCAAGCTCTTGTTTGGTCTTTTGGAAACCTTGCTTTCCAGAGGCCCCTTTCCCATCCCTCCTCCTCTCAGTACCCCACCTCTATGCTGTGAGAAGCCCTATCCACATGGAGACACCACATGTGATATTCTGATCACAGGTCAGCTGAGTCCAAACTTTGACATATCCCAACCCAAGAGCACCAGACAGGCAAGCAAAGAAGCCTCCAGCTGGTTATAGCCCCTGGCAGTCCAGTCACCCTCAAGCATTCAAATCTTCCAGCTAAGGCAAAGGCAGACCACCCTCACTCTGTCCTGTCCATATTCCTAATCCCAAGAATCTGTGAGCTTAATACACTGGGTTTTGTTTACCCCATTGAGTTCTGGGGTGATTTGCTACACAACAATATATAACTGAAATAGAAAAGTGGAAGGGACATTTTTTCCCCTAAAATTACGTCTTCCTGTCTAATTCATGTCCATCTTAGGGTTAACAGAAAAATTCTAATTCCAGAGGACACTTCCGTAACTTGAGTTCGTAAACAAAGCCAGAGCTTTTCTAGGACTTAGATTGACTATAAAAAGAAACCCTCTTGACTAAGCCCAGGGGAGCTGTGTTCTTCAACTTTGTGAAAAGAGAGGCTCCCTGATACATAAAGAAACTACATCTGTTTTCCAGGTTAAACACACACACACACATACACACACACACACACACACACACACACACACACACACACACACACACACGATGTGGCTGGCTTCCTGTGCAGACAATGTGGGCTCAGTTTTCAGGAAAACAGTTATACATTTAGGAAATTCTCCTGTGGAGAAAGCCCACTTCGGGCACTTAGCTCTGGGGAGAGAGCCCTGGGTACAAAGTTTGCTGGAGGAGAAATTCAGTGTGGGCATTACTACTGAGTGCCCACGTGAAGAGCTGGAAACCACTAGGAAGCCCTAAGTAAGCTGCGTGCTCCTTGCCTTGCACAGTGCTTTGTAAACTGTAAAGTGCTCTCCAAACACAAAGCTGTTAACGGGGAAACCAGTCTTCAAGTGATTAGACTTGGGAAGGGAAGGGGCCACGACATCCTGAGGAAAGCAGATGTCCCTGGCATCCTGCCCTGGCTGGGGAGAGAGACCCACACAGAGCTCCTAAGCCATGTGCGCCTCTCTATGGTTTGCACAGAGATCTGTTACTCCTTCATTCATTTGAGCCTCTTTCCATCATAGAAGGCCTCATTATTTCCATTTTGCTAATGTGAACCTGAATCTTAAAGCTACTCTTAGGGCCACATAGCCAGTAGGCTGGAGAACCGGGGACCTTTATTCCTTGTCCAGAGGTTTTTGCTAGGCTCGCGGTCACATTCTTTACATTTGCTGTTGGCAACCGCTTCCACGGGCATCGCGTTAGTGGAGCTGGCAGGCCACCATTCCATCTGTACGTTATAGACAAGGGCCTACCACTACCTTGAGTGGTATCCCTGCAGTCCTCCGAGGAGCAAGCAGCCGCGCCAGGTTCTCAGGCGGGTCTCGGGGCTCCAAGGCGGTGTCCCTTCCACCCAGTTGCTTCTCCTGGAGCAACAGGAATGGAGGCTTCCCAGGAGCCTCTCCTCTCCTGCTCTGGCTCCTGAACTGACCGTGAGCTGGAAAGGGGAGGAGGGGAGGTTGCTGCCGGCCCGTCTTAGCAGCGATGTGCCTGTGGTTACTCAACACGCATCAGGTGTGGGCAGCATTAAAGCCCCACTGTGGCTGCTTCAGACTGACGTGATGTTAACAGGTGGCTGTGACTTGGGTACCAATGGGCTGTGCACACCAGCACCAAGTCTCCCACTGTGCCGGCAGCCCTTTCCCAGGCTCCGAAACACCCCCAATCAGAGGGCCGTGACCTTCTCTCCCAGGTGCAGCTCACGAGAGCAGGGTGGTGAAGGCAGAAACCCTCAGGGCTGCAGCATGATTAAATTCTCTCCGGTGAGAAAGTGACACTGTGATCTGATTCATACCAGTAAATATGTGATTTACATTTAATTCTGAGTAACCTTTCCGGGCTCGGCGAGGTGTGAAGGAATCTGATGGGGCCGCTCTGTGGAGGAGGAGATTCATATTCATTAAGACCTCCACAGTAGCCAGCTGAAGGGTGACAGCCCTGCCACCCCCTCCTCCCGCCTGCCAGGTCTCGGCTCTGGGCGGGCCCACGGTCACAGGGCTGCCACCTGGGGTGGGCTGTGTACAGAGGAGGGCTTGAGTCACCAAGAGCAAGTGGCAAGAAAAGAAACCGCAGGCCCCCGAGTGACACCACGCAGGCAGGTGGGTCTGCAGAACGCTGCATTAGTCATATTGATCTGTCCAGGGCGGGGAAGGGATATTGATTAGGGAGGTGGCCGCTCTCAGAGGCCCTGAATGAGCTCCTCTCTATTTATTTACAGGACACTGTAAAGCCATCTCTGGTTCATACAGCCTGGGTGCAGAGAGAAATGCTAGGAAGGAAAGGAGAGAGCATCTCTGGGCTCCCAGGCTGGGCTCTTGGCCCCGTGGGGCATTCGTTCAGGTTTTGATTGGTGAGCGGGGGTCATTGCAGGCACACTGGCCCACTGACCTTGGAAAGCAAAAGAAGTGTGCTGAGGTAGAGAGGTGTGCATCGCCTGTGGGCGGGCTGCTCAGATGCTGCTCAGATGCCTGCAGCCCTCAGCTGGCCTGTCCTCTGTAATGGTGAATAACTTCAAGAGCTGGTGTTTGCAGAGTGCCCACCGGTGCCCAGCTCTGTGTGAAGGCCTGTGGCATGCACGTTTCCACCAAGGTCTTATATCGGTCGGGTAGTCGCCCGACCCAGGACAAGTAGATAGTTAATGGCAGGGCCTCAGTTTGGCCCCAGGGACCCTGGAACTCCCCTAACCACTCTGCTCTCCTGCCAGCCACTGGCTCATCTGAAACAAATTAAGACTTGTACTGATCAGACCAGGCTGGCTCTGGGGGCACGAGGAAGAGCCCTGAAAATGAAACAGGTGGCCGCCATTCAAGGTGGTGGGTACCACCTTCTTTGAGTCGGGCACAGGCTTCCTGGAATATTCCGGGGAGAGAGAGGCCACTACAGTCTGGAATCTATCTGGGGGAGGGAGCTTTTGAGAAAGAGTTGGAAGGTAGTTAAGAGTTTGTTAAGAGATAAAGGAATGACAGGCCCCCTCTGCAACGCCTGTTGAAACAGGTGAGGCTAAGTAGTGGGCCAGCTGGTATCAGGAGAGCACAGGCAAAGGGAAAAGGTAGTGGGGAGTCATGGAAGATGTTATACAAGAAGTACCACGTAGGTACGCTTTAGAATAATAGCTGCAGCCGGGCGTGGTGGCGCACGATTATAATCCCAGCATTTGGGAGGCTGAGACCGGAGGATTCGGGTTTGCGGTCAGCCTCAGCTACCTAGTGAGGCACTCCGAAACTTAGTGAGAACCTGTCTCAAAATAAAGAATAAAAAATAGGGCTGGGGTATAGTTCGGAGGTAGAATGCCCCTGGGTTCAATCCCCAGTACTGCAAAAAAAAAAAAGAATAATAGCTGAGGTGGCATGCACCTGTAATCGCAGTACTTGGGAGGCTGAGACAGGAGGCTAGCCTCAATAATTTAGCAGGACCTCAGTCATTTAGAGACCTGTTTCAAAATAAAAAACAAAAAGGGCCAGGCTGTAGCTCAGAGGTAGAATGCCTCTAGTTTCAATCCTCAGACACACATACACACACACACACACACACACACACACACACACACACACACACACATAATTATAGCTGTCAAGGAGGCAGAGGTGACTGGGCTGACATATCCTGTTCCAAGGGACCCTTCCCCTGACCTCTGATAAGTCCCTGACATTGGAGTCGCTTTTTTTTTTTTAAAGTTGAATGAGACTTGTTTTCCCAACTGAGCTTTGCCTAGCACTGTTCTGAACTGTCGGTGGTGGAGCTATAAGAAAAGAGAATATATCCTCAGACCTCAGGGCCTTTCACCCCAGCTGGGGACTGGGTGGCTGGGAACCACGGGAAGAGGAGTGGGTCGACAAGAATCCTGGCTTATCTCTCCTCTGTCCTGCTACACGGGAAGTTGTTCCAGGCTGAAAGATGTGGGTGTCAACAGCTCGGAGGAGGCACGTGAAGACGTGGAAGTGGTTGGGAGGGCGTGAGTGACTGTGAAGAGAGCCGAGGACAGGCGGCTAATGGGTGGCACCAGCGTGGGGGAGCCGTAAGTCAATGCAGACTACAGACACGGCTGCCAGCAGGAGGGAGGAAGGCTGGGAGCCCTTGAGCCTGGCAGCCAAGGCGAGAAAGTATGTCAAGAAGGAGGAAGTGGTCAGCAGTGTCAAGCCCGGCCCACAGACCACGGGGATGCGAGGTTAAGAGCGCCCATTAGATTTAGCAACAAGGAGGTCAAGGGTGGCCTGGAGAGGGCTGAAGCCAGACCGCGGGGCGGGAGCTGGGAGTGGAGTAAGAGCTTTGGCTGTGGACGGAAGGGGAAGTGGGACAAGTGCTGGAAGGGGCAGGAGGCCAAGAAAGGGATGCTTTCAGGGCGGAAGGGACAGCAGCTAGTTGAAATGCTGGTGGCCAGAAGGGAGGCGGGGGTAGAGGATGCAGTGGATGGCGTAATGGAGCATTGAGGGCAGGGAGTGCTTCATCAGGACAAAGGAGGGCCTGGAGTTCCCTTGAGGGATGGAGACAGAGGCGGGGCCCTCTCTCAGGTCACCCCTCTCTCCTCTTCTGCCCCTTCTGCCCCTGCCCCACATCCCAGGGAGAAAGGGGATGGCAGGAGCTTTGGCCTAGCGACCCTGGGTCCCACTGTGCTGCAAGACCAGCAGAGCTGAAGAGCAGAGCAAGGGCAGCCCTGGGAAGGCTGCGCCTTTGAGGGCAGAGGGCTCCTGATGGAGCAGGGCCGGCTCCCGAGAGCCAGGAGGGAACCAGGTGTGGCGCAGGTGCAAGGAGCCCAGGTGTGTGCACAGGCCTCTGGGTGGGCTGAAAGAAAGAGTGGGGGTTAAAAAAACACAAAAAAGAGATTATCTCCACAGGTGCCTGGGGCCTGAGGGTCCCAGATGGGGCGGCTCCCTCTGCAGAGAGGCCTCAGCCCTCAGCAAGTTATCAGGGATGATAACAGCAGGACAGATTGGTTTATAATCTGTGCTCACATCTGCCTCATGAGATGTCACAGGACCACAGAGTGGCAGAAGGGGCCCAGACGGGTGTTGTCCTGGGGTGGACAGTCATGGGACAGTTGCAGTGGGTTTTGCTCCATCGCCCTGGCCTGCGACGTACCCGTCCTGCCAGCTCCCTCTTCCCCTTGTCCTGAATGTGGCCTGTCTCCTCCCACAGATGCCACCTGGACACGAGGTTCAAGGGGACAATACAAATCCCCACATGTAGGAGGCAGGGCCCCACCTCGGGTCGGCAGCCACGGCCTGGCTCTGACTGCTTCTGTGTGCTCCCGAGGTGGGCCTCCCAGCCCTCCACGCGCCTTGTCCCCAAGTCCCACGGCTCCCTGCAGAAGGAGCCACCACAATCCACACAAGGCACTCAAATTTATTTCTGTCTTGTTCTTTTCACAACATATGCTGGGGAGAGGGGGCTGAAGTTTGGGGAGGGGGCGATGAAGGAGGGAGCCTCATTTAGTTTTCATGAAAGTTCTTCTGTCTCAGAGAGCCTCTGGGGGCTTGGCTGGCTTCCAGGAAGACAGAGGCGGCCCAATGAGAAGGTCGAGTGGGGTGTTCACTGCTCAAAGGCACCTGGTGGGGGCTGGGCAAGCGGGGCCTGAAATCCACCTAGACCCACGGGCGGAGCCTGGTGCCTGGCATGGCTGCCTCTGGCCAGAGGGGGCGTCTTTGCCCAATTCACACAAGGTGCTGAGTCTCCCCCACCCCCAAGGGTAGGATCCTGTGTGAGAAGCCTCATGTGCCTGTTCCCAGCCAAGTGGACCAGGGTGGCCTTCAAGGACGGAGGCAAGTGACAAGAACTGCTGGCAACCCACGGACAATGCTCACTCAAGGGCTGGACGTTCAGTTTACAGGCCCCTTGCAGGAGCCGGCGTGGGGGAGGGTCCAGGAAGACACGTGCACCACCCCCCCAGCTGCCAGCCCAGCAGAGCAGACATCACAGCAGCGGCTAGGGAGTCCCAGGGCTGCTCCTTGCTCTCCTAGGAGACTCCTGGAAAGTCCCTTCCCCTCCCTGTGCCTCAGTTTCCTCCTCTGACAGGTCCAGGGGGGAGAGTAGACCAGAGTGAGGACATGGATTTGGAGTCGCTGGAGGGAGGCTCAGCTCTGCCCCTCTTTGGGTCCTCAACTTTGGTGTTGAAACTTCATTCCTTCCTCCGCACAACACACACAATGCCCTCAGCCAGGTGGCGGCCAGCAGGCCAGGCATGGGCTCCAGCATCCTCCTTCTCCCACCCCATCTCTCCTCTGGGGGAGGGGCTCCACTTTCATCAGCCCCCCTCCAAAAAAAACCTGGGGAACAAGAGGAACAGGCAAGTTCAGCATCAGCATGGAAATTACAGTTGGAGGCGCCTGATCCACAGGGAGGGTGCCGTGTTCCTTTTTATTTATTTATTTTTATTTTTAGTCGCTATTGTGTTGGCAAGGAGGCCGGTGCTCATTAACCTGTGTCGCCTGAGCAGAGACTGGGAGACCAGCTGGTGAGCAAACCTGCTCCAGCCAGCACCTCCACCCGGTTATTTATAGCCTTCCTTCCCTCTGGCGAATTAATTAACTCATGCTGGTGGCCTCTGACACTGCTATGCGGTTGGGTGTCCCTGTTGAGACCATGCTGGGAGTGGGTGGAGGCAGTGGGGTGGGGGGAGAGTCTGGCCTCCCCAGCTCCAGCTCTGACCGCCCCCCAGTCACCCCATCCCCAGAGCAGTGGGACAGATGGGGTCCCTTGTACCTCAGCCTCTGGGTCAGGGTGTCTTGGAGGATGGGGGCACCTCAGTGCACAGCTAGGCAGCCCCCGTCAGCCAGAGAGAAGATGCATGGGGAGCAGGAGAGCCCTTCCCCATCAGCGTGGACTTCAAGTCTGTGCCACCTGGCAAGGACCTCAGCCCAGCCTCCTCCTTCTCAGACGGGAAACTGAGGCCCACCAAGAGACACCGTCTTGTTGGTCCATTATTCATTCCAGAACTCGTGAGCACCCCAGGGAGTAGATGGATGCAGATCTGTGATGTCCCTCCACTGTCACAGTTCATCCTGTGTCTGTCTCCTTGTCGCATGGGGAACCAGCGCACAGCCGGTGCTGATTGTCACCTCTGGTGACAATGGTGTTGGGCACAGGAGAGGGCTCACCTATGGTTGGGGACTTCTTTATCTAAGGTTACTCAAGGGGGAGGGGCTAACTAATGGCAGCAGTCATCTCCCCATCTCCCCATCAGCACCCCCAGGGCTGCCCTAGACACCCACAAATCACAGGGAAAGGGTGCCCTGGGCTTGCTGACCGACTTCCATGTCAGCCCCCTAGGAGCTGCCTGTGATGGACTTTTCTATGCCCCAGAACCCCCTCCCCACTCCTGGCTAGCAGATTCCTGAACCCAGTGCTAGCTTCTGGACAAGGACATACACAGGGGTCAGCTCCTGCAAACCGAGGCCTCAGACACCCACTAGCAGATTGACAATCACCTGCCCTTAAAGTAGGTAGCTGACCTGGGCTCTGGTCACACGGGAGGGAGGCTTTTGGGACCATATGTCTCCCGAGGGGAGTAGGGTGCCAACTCCTACAGGAAGGGGACTAAACCTTGGACCTCACCCATGAAATGCAGCACCAGTTGCTCCTCAGGCCACAGCACAGACCGAGAGCACAGGCCGGCCTCACTCCTGCTCCATCCTGTGCCCCAGAAGCGGCCTCCCAGGCCAGGCTTGGGGTGCAGCCCACTGTGCCAGCCTGCAAAGTCTGAAGGTCAGGTGCCTGCCCTTTCTCCGCACCTTGAACAACCTTGCTGAGATTCAGTGATTAGTCCTCATCAGCACTAGTGATAATATTAAAATCACTACAATTAAAGCCAGCAGCTTGGCCTTGCTCTGTGCTGAAAAGGATGTGCATTGCTCTAGGGAAATTCCCCAGACTCAGCCCCCCACCCCCACCTGGGAGGAGAGCTTCACACCTCAGACCTGGCTCCAGCCAGCCCTGTCCTCTGCCTGGCCCTCAGGGCTGAGGCCAAGTTCTCTGGGCACAATTTTGTGCTCAAAATTACCTCCTTACACCTGCAATTTGCCATTTGCACCTTCAAAATTGAGTGCAACTGGCTAATTGCCATGGCAATTAGGTAATTGCAGGTGCAATTAACATCTCTCTAGCAAAGCAGGGGAGAGGAGACAGGGGAGAAGAAGGAAAAGAGGACATGCATACAAGAGCCTGCAAGACAGACCAAGAGGCTGTGAGAGACACTGAGGGATGGGAGACAGAGAATGAGGGTGGGTGGACCAGCAGAGGAACTAGAATGGCCAGGAAGACGGAAGAGACGTGAACACAAAAACAGCAGTGGACCAACAAGGCACAGCCTGTCTTGGAGGAGCTGCTGGCCTGGCGGTGAGAAGGAAGGCCCGGCTCAACAGGAAGGAACAGTGCAGGCTGTGGGGCTTCCTGGGGAAGGGGGCATCAAGCCGAGCCTGGAGAAGGGCTTCCACGTGCCCATGTAGGGAGAGCGGCATCCCGGCAGTGGAACAGCATCAGCCAGGGGCGTGAGATGTGAGAGCCCGCATCTGCCGATGGAAACTTCTTCCTCAGTGGTAGGCATGTTCCTAATCTGTGCCATCCAGCGTGGGAGCCACCAGCCAGCCAGCAGTATGGGGGACTAGGAATGTGGCTAGTGCAACCCAGAAACTATATTTTATATTATTATTATTATTATTTTTATTATTATTATAAAAATTAAACCCAGCCCTTGTTTTTATTTTGAAACAAGGTCTTGCTAAGTTGCTGAAGCTGACCTCAAACCTGCACTCTCCTGTCTCAGACTCCTAAGTACTGGGATTACAGACATGTACTACCATGGCTGACAATTTTTTTATTTAATTTAATTTCAAAATAAAATTTAAATAGCCATTTGGCTAGCTTACTGGACCACACAGAGCACTGGAGGAAGGGAGATGAGGCCAGAACACCAGGGTAAGGCCTCCATGGTAGCTGCCCCCCTTGAGGTGGCCTCTTGTTTGGGGATAGAGAGGGCAAGGAAAGGTGGAAAAAATGTGTGGGCACTGCATGTTTGGAGGTGGCCTTGCTCACCTGGATGAGGTGTTTAGTTGATCATTTTAACTTTAGAATTGATGCCCTGCTCCTCTCCTGGCAATATCTCAGCTCTGCAGGTCTCCTGGTGTCCCAGTGCTGGCCCTGGAGCATCCTGCTGCCCCGCCCCACTCATTTGCATGCTCTGCCCGCCCCCTTGTTGCAGCTCTCTGCCAACCCACTGGAAACCCCAGTCCAAGGGCCACTACTCAGGACTTCTGGAACAATCTTTCCCTTGCCTATATGGAGGCCTGACTGTGAAAGGTTCCCCAAACCTGGGACCATGGACCTTGGGCTACAGCAGCAGGATAGGTGTGACGAGCTGCTAGGCTGGCAGAGGTGACAGCGGTGGGCAATGAAGGGGGACGGCCTTGCACTCTTCGTAGTCCAAGTGCACGCACGCATGTGGCTCTGTCCCTGAGGACTGGAGGGGCTGGGTGGGGAAGTTGGCACCCACTCTGGCCTCAGGTTCCTTTCACTGCCTGACCGTGGCGTGCAGTGGCCTAGGGAGGACTGGGAAGTGCCCCGAGCAGCTGGCTTTGGTTGGGCTGCTGGAGAGCAGAGCCCCGTGGCTAACCACCACCAGAGTAGAGGCCGCTCCTTCCTGGGAGCCCGCCTCCTGTCTCTGTTTCCCCCACAGTGATGGACACAGGCCTGGCTGTGAGGGGCGGGTCATCCAGAGGAGGTGTGGAGACAGCCTCCAACTGTCCTCCTGTCAGCCCTCCCTCATGGCTGGTGCTGTGCAGGTCACAAGCCCGAGAGCCTGCACGGCACAGAGGTGGGGAGGTAGCAGGTGACAGGAAGAGAGCACCATCATGTCTTCAGCCCCAAACAGCCTGCGTTGGCGCCAGGAGGGGGCCTGCCCCACCTCCCTCACCCCATTCTCAAGCTGTACATCCTCAGTTTGTGGACACATGTGCATGGGTGCGCGCACACACACACACACACACACACACACACACACCCCAAAGCAGGCCTCCTTGTTGATTTCAACTGTATAAATGTCAGGCGCAAAAAACACAGTGTGGGGCTTTCAAGCTCTGTTTGGATTCTCCAAGGAAGACCCATTAGCTGGGGGGAAGGGAGACACTTGGAACAGAGAAAACAATAGAATAGTCTGTTTAAAGAGACAAGATTTTATTAAAGGATTTTTGGCTGATCTCAAAACCATTCTCTGGGGGGACTAGAAACCCAGACTTGGAGGGTTCAAAGCCAGGACCCGATCCTAAAGCCACCATGCAGGACTGGCCTAGGGTCACTGTGGTCTCGACAGCATGGACACCAGGCAGTGAGTGCCACCCTGATCCCTGCCCACAGCTGCCCTTGAGAGAAGGGGATCCAGCAGTTGATGTCCCTCCCTACCAGATGGGGCTCTGCAGCACCTGCTTCTTCATACACCTAACTATAGACTCAAGCCTCTGGGGGAATGAAGCCCCACTGGGCAGAACCCTGGTTGCAGAGGAAAGACTCCAAAGTGGGGACTTCCCAGACAGAAAGAGAAGACACCATGCTTCTAACCAGAAAGATGGGCATGTATCCAACACTTGGGACACCAGGATCCTCTGCACAGGCTGTCCTCCCCAGCCCTTCATGTGAAGATCCAATCCCGCTGCTGCCTGCTCCCTGGTTTCCAGAGCCCTCCACCTCATGGAAGGGCCCAGCAAGGCCCACTGCCTCTTCCTCCCGTGTGCACAGTGGGTTTCTAGGGCTGGTGAGCCGGGGGTGTCAACAAACCACAGACTGTGTCTTTCCGGTGACATTTGGCTCAAGCGGGGTTGAGGTCAGCTGACTCAAGACCTCAGACTTAGAGAGAAATATGTGCCCAGCCTGCCCGGCAAGCCTCCTTTAAGAAGAGCTCTGAGAGGCGGGCACCTGGAGCAGATAGAAGAGCCCGGCACAGAGCAAGGGGGTGCCCAACTCCAGACCACACCGTGCTGGACGCTAATCCTAGCAGCCATGGTCGTTAACACTAACAGAGCACTTGCCACACGCCAGGCACTGGCTCAGCGCGTGACCCTTAAAATCCTTGCAACGACTTTGGAAGTTAGGAAGTGTAATCTCCATGTTACAGGTGAGAAACTGAGGCAAAGAGAAGAAGAAATCTCCCAGCCGCTGCTGAGTGGCAGTGCCAGGATGTGAGCCCAGACCAGCTCCAGAGCTCCTAACCATTTTGTAAGATGCCCTCTCAGCTCCTTGTCCTCTCTGCACCTCTATTTCTCCCTCTAAACGATGAACCCCTGGCAGACAAGGGACATGGCATGGTGGAGGAACATGTGGCTGTGGACAGCGACAGGTTTCCACCCTGCTCTGCTTCCTGTTGGCTGCGTGACCCTGAGCAATTGGTTAGTGTCTCCAAACCTCAGTTTTCTTACCTGAAATATAGGGCAATGAGGTCTACCTGCAGGAAGTTTGTGGGAGCCATGAAGTTGGGGTGCTTGGCAGGCGCTCAGGAAGTGTGGAACCAAAGGAGCTCAAGCCTGTGACCCTCAGACAGCCCCTGGGATAAGCAAGCTCTGCAGCTCCCTGCCCCCAAATACCTCAGGGATTCCAGTGGGACGGGAGACAATGGGTCCAACCTCCTCTCCCATGGACCCATCCTTGCCGGGCATTACGACAATCACTTTACTCTGGGCCCCCTGGAATCTGCCTCCTGCCCTGCCCCCAAGTGTCCTGTGCCTGTTCATCACCCAGTTCCCTCCTGTCACCAGGAAGCAGCCAGGAGCCCTCCTCAGCCTGGGCCCTAGGGGCATCAGGACCAGCTCTTCCCTTGAAAAGCAGATTGTGGAAGAAGGCCATTCTTAACTTCACCAGGAAAATGCACCCTTTGTCCTGCCAGAATCAAGGGTGTCTCAGCTGGGGGTGGGAAATCCATGGAGTCGGAGAAAAGAATGCTTTTCAGAAAAGGATCTTGCTCCCAGGAGGGCAACTTATAGTGTACCCTCCTCAGCTGCAGTGGCTGCCTGGAACACTGAGGATACATGCAGTAAATGTATCCTGACTCAGTGGAAAGAACTCTATGATTGATTGGTGATGTCTGCCTTGGGCATGGGATTAGGACACATATAGTATATATCTGCCATTCTGGATCTAAGTATATATCCATGGGGCCTAAAACCCACTCTCTGCCAATCCTCTCTTCTCTGCCCACAAGTTTCCTGGTACAAGAAATCTGTCATTTAAGACATGGCCCAAACAGAAGTCTCCTTTAGTCTCCACCCAGTGTATGGTGTTCTGTCCCTGTGTATTTCTCCTAAATGACAAGGGTCTAAACTGGGGGTTTTCAGTGGGGAGTGGGGGCATGGCGCCATCTGGGAGAATTGGGCAGTGTCTGGAGGTGGGAGGGGAGACTGTAGGCATCTGGTGAGTGGAGCCCAGTGGTGCTGGTGAGAGTCCCGTGGAGGAGAGGTCATCTCTGGCAGCGAAGAAGTACTTGATTCAAACTGTCAACTGCGCTGAGGCTGAGGAACCCAGATCTAGAGCATAGACTGCTTTTCACCTCATTAGAATAATCTTCCAGGCTCCCTAGCCCAGCACCCCAGAACTTCCAAGCTGGAATCAGCCTCCATCTCCCCCTGACCTCCTGACCCCCTGAGACCACCTCCCCCCTCAGTGCGGTTCTCAAATCCTCTCAGGATCTCCCCCCACCCCAGACCTCAGCTCTCCCCCACGTTTCACCTGCTGTCCCTTGCCCCCCTCTATCCACATGGCAAACTTCTATTCATCCTTTAAAACTCAAGTTAGAATCACCATCTCTGGTAATCACTCTCTCCTCTGTGCTACTGCTATCCCGCAAAACCCTCTGCTCTGTCACTGTCCACCCCACTGTATTTAACTCTAGTTATTTGAATGGCCACTGTCTTCACATGACTGCCAACCTCTTGGAAGCAGGGTTTGGGTTTCTTTCTTTCATTCATTCATTCATTCATTCATTCATTCATTCATTCTTATTTCTGGCCAAGCACAGCACTTGGCACTTTGTAAATGGCACTTCAGTAAGGGGCTCAGCCCGTCCTGCTGCAGGGAGAGGCTTGTGCATCCACCTTGCCTCCCCTCTCCCTACCATGGCCTCTTCTCCCCTTCGCTGCAGACTCTGGCCCAGCTTCGCCTTCACCCGATTCCAGGGCCAGCCACTGTTGGGTCCTCACAGCAGAGAGGTCAGGGGCTGTGTTTGCCTCTGGCCCCTGCTACTCCCTAGCTGGGTGACTAGAGCAAGATGCATCACCTTTACATGGTCTACCTGCGAAATGGGGATACTAATCAAACCTACCTCACACTTGTGCTGATCAAATGACGTGATACAAAGGCTCAGAGCAGAACCTGGACATAACTGTTCCTGCAGAGTTAATGCTCATCAGTACGTAGGACCATCTTACCCTGGTCATAGTGCCTTGGGCACCCACTGGCTGTTCCATTTCTTCATGGACCCATCACAAGGGAACCATGACTGCCTTCCACTAGGACCTGCCACCCGTTTCCTGTCACTGAGGTCCTCCTGCACAGGCTTCCTGCACCACACTGATACCCTTCTTAGCCAGGTTCTTTTCCCTTCCCTCCCTTCGGGCCCCGCCTCCTGTATCCCCCATCTGATCACAGTCCCTTCAGAATCCCCACAGCACCCAGCAAAGAGCCAGGCCTATTTGATTTACTCGGAACAGATGACTGATGGGATTTGTCAGGAGGGAGCCAGGGTCTGCAGGGAAGGGGGAGACGAGCTTGTGGGGGGAAGGGAGAGACAAGGTGGGGTCAGAAGCCTCTCCAGGAAGCTCCAGGCTGTTTCCAGGCTGGCTGATTGGTCTTGACAAGCAGGATGGACGCTGAGCAGCTCCATTGTCCTCTGCACTTTAAAAGGCCAGCGCCCCTCCCGGAATCTTTCCTTAGAGACCCGCTAAAATAATACATTTAGACCTGCCAAACCCAATCGCTTCCGTCTGTCAGGCTCCCTGTAAATAGCACTTCTTAGCAGAGCTCAGCGAAAATACGATTCCAAACAGCATGGGGCCAATCATACATCAATCGAAGAAAAACATTTTTCCCCTTCCCTTCCACCAGCCCCCATAATTGCATTTTAAAACCATTCCCGTGTTTCTGGGAGAGACACCACGGTACCTGTTGCTTTTTAACTCAGAGCCGAGCGGCGCAGCAAAATGAGGCTAAACACAGCAAAGTTATTTTGATTTATTTCCTAACGTTGGAATTTGGAGCTTGCTGCGGGTATTCAGCCACGAGAAGACGAGCTGATGAAAATGTATTTTTCCCTGTCGTTACTCTTTTAAATAGACGGGTGTTTTATTCTTCCTTTTTGCCACTTTGCTGTGCTAGACTGAGCTTTATGGCACCCTGGCACACAGTCACTTTGCTTCTCAGTGTCAGAAACAGCTGCCCCGTTCTGAGGTTCTCCCCCACCCCCCATGCGGAAACCTGCAAGATCCCCTGAGAGAGTTTTGCTCCAGGTTCTGTGCTGCCCTTTGCGGGGGGCAGTTTTAAAGTCTAGACCTTTTTGGGGTGGAGGAAGATGTCACAGCAACCCCCTGGGAATGAGCCTGCAACACCCTTTCCTGTCTGACTGAAAGGGAAGGAAAAGAAGCAGAGAAAAGGCCTGTTTAAAGACAAAAGTGGCCAGGTGTCATGGCGCATGCCTGTAATTTCAGGGATTCGGAAGGTTGAGGCAAAAGGATTCCCATGTTCAAGGCCAACCTGGGCAATGTATCAAGCACCTGTCTCAAAATAAAATTAAAAGGACTGGGAGCCAGGCATGGTGGCACATGCCTGTAATTCTAGTACTTGGAAGGTTGAGACAAGAGAATTGTAGGTTCAAGACCAGCCTCAACAACTTAGTAAGACGCCAGCAACCCAGTAAGACCCTGTTTAAAAATAAAAAATAAAAGGGGCTGGAGGTGTAGGTCAGAGGTAGAATGCCCCTAGGTCCAAACTCCGGTATTAAAAAAAGAAGAAGAAGAAAAGGAAAGGGCTGGGGCTGTAACACAGGGCCAACAGGTTTCCATTAACCAAACCAAACTAGCAGTGAGTTTAAAAGCAGGGAACCCCAGCTTTGACACCTTTTCAGCTGGGAAAGATCCTGGGCAGATCCCCCTGCAGAGCAGCATTAAATATAACTTGTGTCCCTGCCCTATGAGAACTGGGTCTTAACCCCCAGTGCCATGGCTGGAAAGAGTTCAGAGTCCTTCTCCAAATTCTGGCTGAATCCTGAGTGCTCCCTAGTGCTCCAGGCCTCCAGGCCCCTCTGTCTCTGGCAGCCCCTTGTGCTGCTCTGGACCTCCACAGTGAGGGCAGCACTGCCTCTGGCTACTCAGGAGCCCACAGCAGAGGAGGGCATCTGTGAGCAGCCTTCGTCCTCCCTCTCTGCCTGGGGCTCTTTTTATTTTTATTTTGTTTGTTTGTTTGTTTATTTATTTATTTATTTATTTATTTATTTATTTTTGCGGTACTGGATTGAACTCAGGGGCATTCTACCTCTGAGCTATACCCCCAGCCTTATTTTTTATTCTTTATTTTGAAACAGGGTCTCACTAAGTTATAGAGGGCCTCACTAGGTAGCTGAGGCTGGCCGCGAACCTGGATCCTCTGGTCTCAGCCTCCCAAATGCTGGGATTACAAGCGTGTGCCACCACGCAGGGCTTTGCTTGGGGCTCTTAATGCTCTTCCCTCCTCTCAGCAGGAAGTCTGAGGTAGGAAGTCTCTCTACCCCAAACACCCATCCACAGATCCTTCTCCGCAGAGACTGTTCTCTCCCCTAGAGGCTCCCGCAGTTCAGGTTCTTTCTGCTTCATGTGGGATGAAATGAATTAGTGGGTAGAAGGGCCCAGCTGGGCCCTGCTCTCTCCAGGGCTCCTCTGTAGGGAAAAACTGAGCAAGAGCAATGGAATCCCTGCTCTACCTCCCTCTCCTCAGCTCTCTGGGACAGCAGCCTGCAGTGCTTGGAAGGACAGGTGCGAGGATGGACTCAGGCCCGGCCTTCCTCTGGGAAATGCCTCCAAGTGGTGGCCTGCCCAGCCAGGCTGTGGTCGCTCTGACCCCCGTGTCCCTCCTGTTCCTTGAAGTCCCTGTCTGCTTTGAAGCTAATGGGAGCACCTGTGGCCCACTGGTGCTGGGGGGCTGGAGGCCTTCTTCAAGGCTGAGGCTGAGATCAAATCCTCATCGTGGAGGAGCTAGAAGAGCACTATTCTGGGAGTACATCTGTGTATACGGTGACTTTGGGGTGGCCAATGCACAGCCCCCCACCAGCTGCAGTTTTCTCATCTGGCCATTGCCTGACCCAACACAGACACCCCCTGACATCTCAGCTCTCACACAACATAAGGTCCACCCTTCTGTCAATCCCCGTGGGCCCAGCCCTGGTCTTGGGTGGAGAGGGCAACATGATGTCCTGCGTAGGTGGGGACACGTGAGGATAAGAGGTGAAGTAGCACTGGCTCCCTCAGAAACGGGACAGCAGATCCCAGCCCTCCCAATCCCGTGGGAGTCTCCTGCACCAGCTCCCAGCGGCACTCCTCGCCAGCCAGTCTCAGGGGCAGGCCCAGCAGGGTTGCCACGGAGACGGTGTTATTAACGGAGATAATGGCAGTTCTGTGCCAGCTGGCAGCGCCGATTCCAGAATCCCCAAACTCCTGCTGCAAGCTGTCTCCTCTTGCCCACTGTGGCCAAGGGGCTGTGACATCCTAGAGCCAGAGGCCCCTGGTAGTGAGGCGGTGTGCCAGGCTGCTGCCCGCATTCTCGCTTCTCCCTTTGCTCCTGGGAAACCACGTGAGCTGGGCAAGCCGCTCCGCCTCCCTGCACTTCAGCTCCCCGGGCCTGAGGCGGCCTCCCCCGCTGGGGCGGGATGAGGGTTAAACCAGGTCATCTCTGGAAAGTGGGCAGAACTGTGCTCACACACAAGAAGAATGCAGTCAGTGTAAGCCATGACTTCTAGGCTTATTCCCTCTGAGGCCCAGAGAGAGTAAGAACTCCAGGCAAGGACCATGGGTTGTGATTGTCATTTTTAAGTTTCCTTTGCTCTGTACCACATATTTAAAACATATCTTCACTTGTGCTATACCCAACCCCCTGCAACACCCTTTTCCCCTCATCCCCCCACCCGCCCCCAAAATATGTTCAGACACAAAAGCCCAGCCCGCAGCATGCAGGAAGCTGCCTGGCTGCCTCGGGTGCATGGTGCAGCCTGCTCTCTGCCATCCGTGGCGTCTTCCTGGAGCCCTCAATTCTCTCTGGCTACTCGGCTCTCAGTGCTTAGTCTTCGTTGTTGTTATTACTGGGGATTGAACCCAGGAGCATTCTATTTCCAAGCTATATCCCAGCACTTTTAACTTTTTATTTTGAAACAGGGTCTAAGTTGCTGAGGCTGACTTTGAACTTGCAATCCTCCTGTCTTAGCCCCCCCCAAGCACTGAGATTACAGATGTGCACCACCATGCCTAGCCCTCATTGCTTGATCTTAACTGACCTCTGCTCTGAAGCTGTGAGCTCACTGGGCACAGGGCAGGCTCCACTTGCCAGCTCCCTGGCCAAAAGTCTAGCCTCGCCATCCTCCAGGTGAACTCACAGGAGACAAGGGTATGGAGCCCTGTGTAAACAAGCTGAGGGCATGTGCTTTATTAGGTGACAGATCCTGGCCCCGGGTGCCCACCTATGAAGTAGAGGTCAAGTAGATGTTCTTGATTATACAGGCTCATCGTCTGCAAAGCCCTGGGCTTTCTTGTCTCCTTCTACCTTCGCTACCTTTGTGTGTGTGTGTGTGTGTGTGTGTGTGTGTGTGTGTGTGTGTACACATGCACGCATGTGTGTTACTGGGGATTGAATCCAGGGGCATTCTACCTCCAACCTACATCCCAAGACCTATTTTACTTTTTATTTTGAGACAAGGTCTCACTAAGTTGCTGAGGGCCTCTCTAAGTTGCTAAGACTGACCTCAAACCTGCAACCCTCCCGTCTCAGCCTCCCAAATACTGGGATTACAGGTGTGTGTCACCATGCCCGGGTACCTTTTTTTAGACAGGGAAATACAGGCCCAGGGAAATTGAGTGACTTGCCTGAGGTCACACAATGAGTTGTAGAGCAAGGCCTGCCTGATGGCCAGTTGGGGCTCAGAGCTACCATCTTCTCTTGGTCAGCTGATACGAGAACAACTCAACAGCTGCAGTCTCTTAGGGCAGGAGCTGGGTCTGGCTTCCTACCTGATCCTTACTCCTGGTGACAGGCGATGAGTGTAATTGAGCCAATAATGGAACTGAGCTCATTAATGTGCTTCTAGAACAATTAGAAACTCTTCAGAGGCCGGGTATTGATGTGCTGAGAAAGAGGGGTCATGGGGTCAAGGCTCGAGTGGCATGCAGCTTTGCATCATGCAGAGCAGGCCTGGGAGCCCCCACCCCAGCTCCCAAGCTCTGTCTGGGACTCCTGGGACTTGATTAGCGTGACTTATTTTCCTAGCAGAGCAGGAGGCTGTGGGAGCCACCCTGAGGGAGGGCTGGGCAGCCGTTTCCAGCTACCTCTCCTGGGGCTAGCTGGGGAGGAGCAGGTGTCCATGGTCCCTGTGTCCAAAGTCTTCTGGAAGATGTGGGGGGTTCGGACCCCAGATGAGCCTGATTCACCTCTGTTGGAAATTTTCCAGATTGAAAGGTCAGCCCTTGAACTTGGGGGAACTTTGAAGGGTTCTCTACCTCTGGCATGAACCAGCCCAGCTCTCCAGCCCTCTCTTCCTCTCTGCTCCTTGAGAAGAGGCCAGGCAAGCTGGTGGGAGTCCTCAGAGGTATTCTCTAATCAGAAGCTCAGCCTGGCCCCCTGGGCCCAGCTGAGAGGAACATGACTTCCCCAGGGGCTCTGAGCAGGTGTGCTTCGGTTAGTCCCCTCTTGGGGAAGGACTGCAGCCTGTGGGGATAATGCTGCTGTGCTTGTGATAACATGGCCACTTTCCACCCTGGGAACCACGAAAAGCAAAGCCTGTGAAACTCTGGAGACCTTCTGGAACAGGGAACGTGAGGCCAGGAGAAAGGAAAGGTTGCGCATTACATGACAGAGTTAGAGGCCACGCTGGGTGGACCAGTGGGACAGACTCCTCCCAGGGAAGCAGATAGATGCTTTAAACAAATGTGCACAAGTGCCGGGGCGTGGGACTATCAGCCTAAGCCAGGCAGGTGGATGACCGGCCATTTGGCATGGACTGTGAGAGGTTTGGGGAATTTGATCTCAGTTTTTGGAAAGGACTCAAGTGAAGCTTGAATGTGGCGCCAGAAAAGTAGTGCTGGAAAATCACCTGGAGCGGGGAGCTCTGCAGGCTGGTTGGCCCCCATCTGCTACGCAATGGGACACCGTTCCCAAGCCCCTCTGTTTCCTTATCTGCTGAGTACAGAAAATAATCCCACTGTGCTGATTTCCCAAGAGGACAATGGAAGATCCAGCGCAAGAAAACAATCAATTATGAGCCCACAAACACAAGAGGCTGCCATTGCTCCCACGTGCCCAAGGCAGGACGAGTTTGGCCTCAGAAAAGGGACCTGGATTTGTCCCTGTGCGTTAACAGCGCAGGCACTTTAACCATTTCAGAGCAGGCCAGGTGCCAGGTGGGACTAGGCCATGCCTGCATCCTGCATGGTCTTCATAACAACACTTAGCTGGAGCATCTCCTCGTATCCCTTTTCAGATGAGTCATGGAGGCCCAGGGAGGTTAAAGGACTTGCTGACCGTCACCCAGCTGGTCCTGAGTGGAGGAAGGAAATGTCCCCCGAGGCCTACCTACTTCCTGAGCCACCACTGGCATGACATCAAGGCTCTCAAGGAGGCATATAATAAGCCAAGTGTGGAATTTGTCAGGCAAGGATCCAGGAGGTCCACTGTGACACTTTCGGGAGCCACCAGTCAGGTGAGCCTGAGTCCCCTCGCAGGAGGGAAGAACCACAGTGGCATTGGTTATGCCTCATGGGCTACTGGAAGATAAAGTGAGATCTACCACATCCACAATGGCACATCATAATCGTAAGTATTATAACAAGCTGGCCACAAATGGTCTAATGGTCACTGAAGTGATTTCCTGGCTGTGGGGGGCTGTAGGCACGCTTGGACCACTGGGCACCGAGTCAAAACCTCAAGGAGGCTCCTGCTGCAAGCGAGTATCACAGTCCTCCTGAGCAGGAGCCAACCTCCCTCCTACTGGCCCTGGGACTGGCTTCCACTCTCTGTGTGGTTGGGGTTTACAGCCCACACCTGCTCCACCCTGGTGGCTTCTAACTGGACCCTTCGAAAGCTCAGCAAACCTGCTCCTGGCCACCATGGCACCAAGTGAGGAGCAGGGCACAGGCAGAGGCTCTGGGGCGTGGGGAGGCTGGAGAAGCCGCTTGGTGGTTGAGGAAAGCTGGGAGGCCATTGACGGCAGCCCAGGGGAAGGTCAGCTTCTGCGTGGCTTAAAGAGATCCTGGATGGGGTTCCTTGGGAGATGGGAGGGGAGGTGCAGACAGGAATTCTGGGCAGCAGAGATGGCTGGTGCAGAGGCGGAAGCCTGGGAATGAGCCAGGAGGATGGAGGAAGGACCTTGCCCTAATGAGTGAGTGGGTGATGACAGGCGGTGAAAGAACCAGACCAGTGGCCAAGCCTGCACTGGCCATAGGAGGCGGCAAAGAGGTGGGGGGCAGAGGGATGGGGCCCTTCCTGCCTCTGTGACTGCTCTGTTATTCTGGGAAAGGGGCAGGACTGGAGAACAGGCAGAGGTTCCCCGACAGACCCCAGCCTGCCACCGAGGTATTCATGTGACCCTGTGCCCTGTCACCAGGACCCCTGGGTGTGGCTTTTGTGGTCTGCCTTTCAGCGACGGATGGAGCCAGCCACATGCAACCTCCCCCAAGCCCCCCTTCCTTGACGACCCAGAGGGAAGGTGGCTTCCACATGGAGAGGGGCCCATGCAAATGAGCACAAAAAAGTGACACGGTGCCCAGGCAGGAGGACTTTCTCTCCCAGACCTGGGGTGGGGTGGGGGACAGTGGGGGTGGGCAGAGGCTGGAGGGGATTTTGAACATGGCCGAGTATAGCTCCTTCACCTGCATGTAAAGAAGTGATGGTCTGTCCTTACAGCCTGAATAAATGGGTCTTTCTCCCGTGCACCAGGTCACCAGGCATGTGACTTCTCCTCCCTGGGGGAAGTCCCTCACCTGTAGACAGAGGAGCAGGCAAGACCTGGCCCTCAGCAGGTCCCTGGATCATTTTACTTGCTCCTCGACATTTACATGGAAGGCTCAGGGATGCCGATAGCCGCAGGCCCAGGGGATGACACGGGGCACAGAGTGGCCTGCATGCAGGACACTGGACACAAGGTCAGCTGATATGGAGAGGACACCGATGTAGCTGATTCCTCTGACTTTTAAAACCCTGCATGGCCAAATAAGCAGAGCGCAGGCATGCCCCAGCCCCAGATCCAGGCTGCTGGTGGGAGGCTCCCAAGAAGATCCAACAGGATTCAATAAAGGGCAGAGCCTGGACAGGCAAGGAGATGCCCCCTCCTCTGCTCATCTCCCCATCTGGCTGGCAAAGGAGGGAGGGAGGGATGTGGGTGGGATCCCAGCTCAGGATGTAGCTGTTAGCCACTCTCCTGGGCTTCCAGAAGGCCCCTGCTTGGCCTCAGCCTTCCCCTAATAAGTTGGCCTCTCTCCTCCCCACTCCAAGTCAGACCTGCTTTCCAATCCTAGCTCTTTCTTTTCTAGGGGTATGACCCCCGAGCAGGAATCATCTTTGTGTCTGGGCTTCCTCACCTAGGAAACGGGGCTAAAAGGCGTTTCTCCCTCCAGAGGGGCTAAAAGGCATTTCTCCCTCCAGAATGGCTGTGAGTAGCCAATCAGTTAATCCGTGTAAAGCCCCCAGATGGTGTCTGATAATGTGGTGGGTTGGTTATTTTTATTTAGATAGGCCTCAGAGAAAGCTCCCCTGAAGCTCCCTGCCCTTCCCCAGAGACCTCTGCAGATCAACTCTAAGCTCCGGCAATGGCTGTCAAGGACTGGCTCTGAATGAAGCAACCTATAGAGGAAGGAAAGACTACATTTTCAGGGACCATTTCTATAGCTCTACAGAGAAGTGTCTCTGAACATGTGGAGCAGCGGAAACCGCAAGGAGGGGCGCAGCGCTCCCCTCAGCCCGCAGCTGCGCGCTTCTTGCCACAACTGCCCTTTGCCATCAAAGACCTCTTCTCTCCTGTGGGGAGAATAAGAAGAGGAGTGCATCATCTGAGTGGGGGAAAACACAAATGAATAAAGAGGAGGGGGGCGGTGTGCACCCTGGGGATTTGGTCTGCTGCAGGAACTAGCCTCCCTCCCTCCCCTGCTGGTCTTCCCATACCAACTCCTGGCCCTCCGTAAGCGCACACCTCTAAGAAGCAGGCACATGGGGTGTACAGGAGCATGGAGTGGTCATCCTCCTTAACTCTCCTCTCATCCAAGGCTTTTATGGCCCAGCAATTGGTTCCTCCCACATCCCAGTTAAAAAGCTGAGACTCAGAGTGCTAATGGGACCTGCCCTGTGCCACACAGCTGAGGAGGTGGCTTGGGAAAGCCAGACTGCCCAGGCACCCTCTGCCACACCTGACTCTGGCCCCCTGTGTGCATACCAGCTGGGGTCTCCAGCCTCCCCTGGCCAAGGCATCCTATGGAGAGGTCTGGCCCAAAGCTGACCTGCACCAGGACAGACGGGCAGAGAAATGGAAATGGCTTCCAAGAGTCCTCCCTTAGCCCTTCCATCCATCACGGACTCCAAGACTGACAGGGACTGCTCTGTGAAAGGTCACTACAGCTATGACCCCTGGAGGTCGGTGTTTGTGGGGGAGTCATAGGGATATGGTGGGTGAGATACCGAGGACAATCAGCACAGCACTTGAGAAGGCTGGGGACCCTCTGCTATAGCAGTCTGAGGATCTCAGTCCCTCCCAGCACAGGCCAGAGACAAGAGCTAAAGTCTCAGAGGGCAGGGGGAGGGACAGGGCCGAGTAGGAACCTCCCCAGGCCTGACATCATGATGCCACTGAGAGACAGCGGCAGCCTGGGGGTCACACCCTGGCATGTCCCTGCCTTACCATGGCAGAGTTCCATGCCTTACTCTCAGCTTCCGTGCCAAGATGCTGTTTGATTGATGAATCAGTATAAATGTGTGTATCTTTAGAATAGAGCATACAGGCACACTGTAAAAAAAAAGTTCGAAGGAACAAAAAGACATGCTGTGAAAGCCAAGCTTTCTTCCCTCCTTGCCCCCTACTATCCATGCCCCTGCACCCAAGGACCATTGCTGGAGGCCTCTGCTCTTGCTAGCATTACTAAAGCCTTCCAGATAGCAAATGCTATCTTATACATTTATAAACAAATCTGTGTGTGTGCGTGTGTGTGTGTGTGTGTGTGTGTGTGTTTCTTCCTTTCTTTTCACACAAATGGTAGCCTGTCAATATACAATCACGTACCATAGAATGATGTTTATTTAGCTCACCGATGGACCACATATACGATGATGGAGCAGAAGAATTCCTAGGACCCAGTGACATCGAAGCCATCCGACGTCATAGCGCAATTCATTCCTCACCTGCCTGCGATGACATTGTTGTACACAAACCTACCTCACTGCCAGTCAGATGAAACTACAACACATGCAGTTGTGTACAGCAGACAATGCTTGATAATGATAATCACTATGTTACTGGGTTATGTATTTACTATACTGTGCTCTTCTCATTATTTAAGAGTGTGTGACTATGTATTCAGACAAAGGTCTTTGTAAAATAGTTAAGTCGGGCTATACCAGCCCTAGCCCCACATACACTCCAGTTCACAGCGTCTCTTGAAGGATTTGTGGAAGCATTCTGTGATGTTCAGGCAATGAAGAAATCACCTAATGGTGCTGTTCTCAGAACAGCTCCCCATCATTAAGCAATGCAGGACAGTACCCTGGAGCCCTTCCTTGAAGGAACAGATAGAGGCCACTTTCTTTTTAATTTTTATTTTATACTGGCTTAAAACAATTAAACTGTGTGGAGTAGGGCAGGATATTGAAAGAAATACACCATGTGATGGATGTATGCATTTATGTATCACTGTTTTTTTTTTTTCTTTTTGTGGTACTGGGGATTGAACTCAGGAGCATTCTACCTCCAACCTACACCCTCAACCCTATTTTTATTCTTTATTTTGAAACAGGGTCTCACTAAGTTGCGGAGTGCCTCACTAGGTAGCTGAGGCTGGCAGCGAACCTGGATCCTCCAATCTCAGCCTCCCAAATGCTGGGATTACAAGCGTGCACCACCACGCCAGCATATGTATCACTTTTGAGTCTCACTATGATGTATAATTGCAATGCACCAAAAAGCATAAAAATGGAAAACTATAATAATGTATATTATGTATGATCATGTATATTCTGTATGTTGATTAGGCACAGTTGGGAGAGCTTTAGCTAAGGTCGTGTGTGTAGTAGCTGCGCTCACAGTTGTGTAGAATTCCCATTGTACGGACACTGTTGTTTATTGAATCAATCCCTTGCTGATTAACATCCAGGCAATTTCCAGTCTTTCGCTTTTCTAAATGATGCCACAATGCTCACACTCCCCACATAAGTCTGCATGATAAACTCCTGGAGCTGGATGTGCTGGGTCAAAGGGAAGAGCGGTGTGGCTTGGGCAGGTGCTGCCCAGTGGCTCTTTAGGAGGTGGCCCCAGGTCTTATCCCTGCTGGTCTATGTGCCTGCAGCCCTCCCCTGTGCTCTCAGTACCAGAACACTGCCATGCTTTTGATCTTTTTCAATCTAATGGTTGAAAGAGGGTCTCTTATTGAAGTTTTAATTTCCATTTCTTTTATGAGTAAGGCTGAGTGACTTTTCATGTATTTAAGAGCTATGTATATATTCTTTCGAAAGCCGTCTCTCCCTATATTTTGTTCATTTTAAAACTTGGGTTGTTTTTTTTCTTGTTGCCAGGTAAGAAGACTTGGTGCATTAGAGGAACTAGTCCTTTCTGTGTGATAGGAACTGCAGTTTGCTTCTCAGTGGGTCATTTGTCTTTACACATTGGGTCACGAATCACCTTTGCATCTACTTTAAAGTTCAAAGGCTTGTGGGAAGGGAAACAAGTTAAGTTTCTAATCCCCCGTGGAACTCAAGATGGGCACCCAAGAGCTTTCTCAAGCTTGTTTCCTCACCTATAAAATTGGGTGGGGGCTTCTTGGATATCTGAAATGCTTTGTGGTTCCAACATTTTGAGATCCGGGTCTTAAATTCAGAATTATCAGAGATGAGACCCTGGTGCTCTGAATGGTGAGAGAGAGAGGTGACAATGTCTTGTCACAAGGACAGGGAACAGAAACAGGAAGTGGGGAACCAGAGACAAACTGCCGACTTTGGGGCTGCTGTGGGAGGGCTGTGGCTGTCCCCTCTTCCCAGTGACCAGGGCTTTTCAACCCATTCCCTGCAGGAGTGGCCTAGAGCACCCAGCCAAAGCCCAAGGCAAGCTGAATCTCTCTGCTGTGACAAGGGAGGGCTCTGTCCCCTCTCACCTGGAGCATCTGGTTGAGATGGCAGAGGTGAGCATGGGCTCCCTGCAGCTCCTTCTCCTGGCAGGTGATCTGGCCAGAAAGCCAGGGTCTGGGCCTGGCATCATCCTGCAGGAGGGACACCATCACCCAGAAGGTCCAAGGGATTGGCCTGCGGTCACTGACAAGAGAAGACAGCAGCAACCTGGGCAGCGCCTATTAAGATCTCATGTGATGGAACTGCCCATGCAGCCACCTCTGCATTAGCACTGGACTGCTGCTTCCCTCACCCCATTCCTTTCTCCCCAGTGTTAGAAACAGATTTTAGGGGAATATTCAATAAAGACTCATGAACTCAAAAGTAACTCAGCAAGATACTTTACTTCTGCACAGTAGGGTACATGCGCATCAAAAAATCCAGACTTTCTTTTATCCCCCCTAACACATAGCTCCCTGGGTCATCCCCCATTGACCGGGTTGAGACCTCACAATTTAACCCAGTTGGCTAGTTTCCCACTGGGCAAGTGTTTTTCTTTAGAATAAAGGAGAAATAGGAAGCCTATACTTCCCACAGTGGAGCATCTAGACATACAGGTTTGTGTAACAAAAATTTACAAAATGGATTCCTAAGCGACTGTTACAAAATGGATACTGGTCAGTTTTTATGACCTTTTAACTTTGATAGAAAAGATCATTTTTCTTTCTTACACCGGCACCTCCACTCTTGTTATTGTTCTTTGGCATGTGAGGAAACTAAGGCAAGTCTACTGAGGCACACCCAAGAGAAGCGGGCGGGCCTGGGAGAGGAAGCAGCAGCTCCTGCTCAGCAGAGAAGTCCCGGCCAGGTGTGGGGAAGGACAGGCATTAGGGCCCTGTCTGGGGAGCAGGCCCCTGCAGGCTGAGCCTCTCCTCTCTCCTGATCCCATCTTGGGGGCTGAGGAGCTGAGCAGGACCTTGACATGTCCTTGAATAAACTAACAGAGCACAGCTCTGTCTTCCTGGCCCCAGCAGCCAGCCTAGGGCCTGGCCCCAGTTACTACTGTTAACCTTTGTCATATGTACAGAGAAAAGGGTTTAGGCCCAGACCCCCACTGCACTGCAAAAAGGGACAGAACTGCGCTGGCTGGAGCTGGACACCTGCCACCGACTTGCAGAGGCCCCTGTGCAATCTTCCCCCTTTTTGGCCCAGAAAAGGCCCAGATCCCACCTGTGTCCTTTGGCGGGATCTGAGCTGCACCACGTTCTGGGGGGCTCTGCCCTTCCCAGGGTACTTGGCAGGCCCTCCTCACTCTCCTCGCCCAGGGGCATTGCATCATGGTTACTCCTGGGAGGCCCAGAGGGCAGCTACAGGTGGGCCTCAGTTGGTGCTCTCACCCAGTCACCTGTCTGACACCCAGAAATGTTTGCTGAATGAGTGAATGAGAACAAGTGACAAAAGGAACTTGGCTACTTTGCCATGGGCCACGTTGGAGCAGACAATGAGGAACGATGGGGCCTCGGGCTTATGGCCACCCCTCCCCAGAGCACAATCTGCCTGGCTCTGGGCATGTCACTGGATGCCCCCCTGAGCAGGGCGCTGACCAGCCACACCCCGAGAGGAGGCCTGGTTGGGAGCTCGGGCTGCAGGGGCAGGTGCAGGAGGAAAAGGATCACTCCTGCTCACCTCCCTCCTCTCACTCCATGGCCTCTCTGCCTAGTGCCTTTTCCAGCTCAGGGGAAGACCCTTTGCCCCCTGGACCTTCCTGTCACAGAGGACTCACCATCTGCTGCCGTCTGTCTCCTCCAGGACTCTGAATCCTGACAGCCCCTGAGGACTGAGCGCTCCCTGTGTCTCAACCTGCCCAGAATCTCATAAGCTTCTTGGATTTATTTGAATTGATCGAGTTGCATGGAATTGACTTGAATCTAACTGAAATGAATAGAATTGAATGTCTGATTCATCAGGTCCCATAGAAGTTTGGTTTTCCTAAATGCTAGTCCACAGAGCTGAAAAACACATTTTGACCCCTTGATTACACTTTCTCCTTGGTGGATGGGAGGTGGAAAATGGGAGTTATAGGGAGAAGAGGGCAAAAGAAGAGACAGAAGGAGTGGGATTCATTGATGGCTTCCTCTGGGAGTAATTGCTTTCTAGCAACCCCCTTCCCCCTTACTTTCCAAATTGAGCTTAAAAATGCCACGAAGTCTCATTCCTGGAAACTGAATAGAAGTCCTTGGAAGGTTCTTCCCTGGCTCTGGTTGCAGGTGGCAGTGCGTGTTCTGGCAACATCCAGGATTCATTGGGGACCTGGTGAGCATCTGCAAGGCGCAACAAGAGGGTCTTCAGCATCCCGGAGGCAGGTGACAGTATTTGGGCTGGGAGGCTGCCATGCAGAGAGACACCCTCTTTCCTGCATCCAGCTATATTGCACCCCCTTTCAAGGCCCAGCTCATGTTAAATTCCAAGAACAATCAGGAATCAGCAAGAAGAAGGCTGGGAGGGGACCTTGCTTGTTGAAGCTTTTTCTGCCCATATTGAAAATGTACTCAATTCCCCACGGCCCTGTGCTTCCTGGTAGACAGCACCTGAGCAATAAAGGGAGATGTTTCGGTCCTGTTTCCAGAAGCAGAAACTTTCTATCTCACAGTAGGGGATGAAGTCTCAGAAACCTCGGAATGCTGTCAGGCATGCTGAGAATCACATCTCACTTCACCAAAAAGCTCCCAGGAAATCAACTGGAAAACTCAACAAGCACAGATGGTAGGGACAAAAGCAGAGACAGCTACAGCATGACCTGACACAAGAAAAGCCCTGTAGGTTCTCCAGGAAGAGCAGGAAGGGGGAGGTCCCATCAACTTAAGGCTACCCAAACCTCATTTACAAAAGGGACTCTAGGTTTAATCACATGGAAGGAAGTCCTCCTGGGACTGGCTTAGAAGTTAGCACCTCTGAGGATAGAAATAACATCGAATCCCAAGTCCTGTCCATCAGGCCGTGAGTTCCCAGTGCCCTGGGACAGTGCTGAGAAGCACACCGTGCATCAGTATAGTCAAGCCATGGCAAGGCCAGAAAGAGCCTGAGAGCTCCTCTAGACCCTTCCCCATGTGACAGATGGAAAATTAGCCCAGAAAGAGCAACAGATTTGCTCAAGCCAAATAAATAACTTCAAGGAGTGATCAAAGTAGAAACCAGCTCTCCTGGACCTCCCTGCTGCATCAAAGTGTATTTCAGTTGGAATCTCTCACAGAGCCTACCACCCCCCTGCCTGCCCCTTCTCTCTATTGACTATCACCTCATTAAGGCTGAGGGGAAGCCGGTGACACTGAGCTGGGAACCTGTTGAATGAATGTAAGAAGGGGACAAAGCAAAAGCTGATATTTATTGAGTACGTATCACGGAGCCTGGACCCTGTGCTGTATCTCACTATCAGATGAAAGATGACTACGGTGTTTGGCTACCATTTCCATCAAAAGGTGGAGTTGGCTTTGTGACTTGCTTTGGCCAATAGGATGTGGCAGAACTGGTGATGTGCTGGGTCCAAGTCCAATACTCCAGAGGCTAGTGTGCTCCCCTGCTTCCTCTTAGAACCCTGCACCTACTATGTGCATAAGCCCGAGCTATCCTGCTGGAGGGTGAGAGCTGAGGCCTCCTTCCCTGGTCCAGTTTATAATCAGCCAGCCTCACACAAGTGAGGGAGCTTGGCCTAAGTTTGCTGAGCATAAGATGAGACGAAAAAATGCAAAAATGGCAAAACAGATTGTTGAAAATGATGCTAACTCTGATTGTTTACCTGGAACAAATTAACCCTTTGAACTCCTCACCCCTGCCCAGCACACTATCTCTTCGCTGACCACCAGAGATAGCATCAAAGTCTACAGTTGAAGTCATCCATGAATGTATCCTGTGCTTGAAAGGTGATCACCCCCTTTTAGAGGTGACTCGGTGAAGAAGGGGACTGGCAGGAACCTTGACACACACTGGGTATGAACCCTTATTTGTCCACCTTTGGGGATAGAAGCCAGTGCTTCCATGGTCCTGGGTTTGCAGAGGGAGCAGCGGCCAGCTCCTGAAGTCAGAGCACAATGCCTGGTTTTCATCTGAACATGAAAGGACTAACGCTGCATAGCAGCTACAATAAAACAGATCATGGAAAATGTAATGGCCCGTGGTCAGCAACCTCTGAATTATGTATACCATCTTAACCTCTTCCAAATCCTCACTTGCTCTGTCCCCAGCGCTGCAGCCTGGGCCTCACCATATGTAGGCGGCCAGTAACCAAGTCTGCAAAGAGACTGAATCTAGAAGCCAAAAGGCTGGAGATTTCTGTGTAACCTTGGGGTGGAGGGGGCGGGGAGGCTTCCAATCTCTTGGGTTTTTTTTCTCCTCTGCCAGATTGAGGGTTCTCTTCCAGGAGCTAACAGCAACTTAAATTAGTAACACCTACTATTTTTGTTCATTGATGATTCCCATATTCTTACATCCTTCCCCAAGCCCTATGAGGTAGGACTGATAACATTATCATTCCCATTTTCCAGATAATAAACTGTTTTCCACACAGGCCTGTGCAACTATCAGGGAGAAAAAGTCCACCCCAGCCACGTTACTATCCCCTATTTACTCAAGAATCTTAATAGCTATCTGATGATTACAACATGTTTAGGAAAATAAACCACATCAAAGAGAAGGATCAAAATGAACAAAGCAACTTACAGAAAAAAAACAGAGACCATGCAGCAAACAGAAGAGAACTGATGTTAATTCACTGGGAGGACATTGCATCCATGAAACAAAAGCAGTTCGCTTTGAAAAAAAAAAAAAAAAAAAGGGAGCAAGCAGAGAATAAAAATGTTTTTAGAAATTAAAAATATGCTGGCTGAAATGAAGAGCTTAATAAAATATCTAGAAGGAAAGGCAAATCAGAGTTCTAGACAATGAAGTCTAGGAAATGTCTCAGAATATAGATTAAAATGTCAAAGTAATTTTTTTTTAAATGAGAAAAGATAAAAAGATGGAAACTAGATCCCAGAAAGCAAATATCCAACTAATAGGAATTTCAGAAGGAGAGTACTGCAGCCATGAAAGGAAGGAATAATCAAATAATAAAAGAAAATTCCCTAAGCTGATGAAAGATATGAATTTTCAGGTTAAGAGAGATCACTATATTATTAAGATTCTTTCAGTTTCATTTGATAGAAACCCAACTCAAAAAGCTCAAAGAAAAAATGAATGTATTGGCTAATCTAGTTTCAATCTGGCCTGCATCCAGAAGTCTAAAAGTGGGAAGTCATTCATTCTCTCTCTCTCTCTCTCTCTCTCTCTCTCCCTCCCTCTTTTTAACCTTCCTCCCTGTTCCTCTGGTTTGGGCTCATTTCCAGGAAGCTCTCCATGTATGATGGCTAAGGCCTCTAGAAATTCCAGTCTTAATTCATCCTTGTACCAAACCCAGAAAAAAGAGCATAATGCTCTCTCTCCCAACATCCAGCAAATCTCCAAACAATACTCTTATTGGCCTGGCTCAGGTCACATGTGTTCCTTTAACTCACCCCCACTCCAATCCATCTCTTGGCTGGAAAGATGGTTACCCTAAGGGTTTCTTCTTTTTTCTTCCCTCTCTCCCTTCCTCTCTCCCTCCCTTCCTTCTTCCTTCCTTCCCCTCTCTGTTTTGTTTGTTTGTTTTATTTTTGCAGTGCTAGAGATGGAACCTAGGGTCTTGCAAATGCCAGGCAAGCGCTCTACCACTGAGCTACATCCCCTACCCAGAAGGGTCCCTTTCTTAACTGCATCTAAAAGCTCACTGAATGAGTGAGTGAGGAGTGAGGAGTGAGGAGTGAGGAGTGAGTAGCAGTTCCTAAGGAAAGGGGAAGCAGGCCAGACAGAAAACAGTAACTACTACTTCCTAGTTAAGTAAAATACGTGTAATAAAAAAAGACACATTTCCCAACAATATTTGGAAAGATTCTGAACTCAATCAAGAGGAAGTCTTAACCCAGTATTTGGGAGGCTGGACAGAAGGATCATAGGTTCAAGGTCAGCCTCAGCAACTTAGCAAGACCCTGTTTCAAAACTAAAAAATGAAATAGGGCTGGGGGTGTAGCTCAAAAGAGAGGAGTAGGGAGAGAGAGAGTCTTAAAAATTAAGGAAAATTTTTAGGATATCTAAGAAGAAACAGCAATCAAGCCAGCATTTGATTTTCATATGCAATGGAGCTTGTTAGGAGGCAACAGAGCAATGTCTACAGCATTCGGGGGGGGGGGGGTGTATTTGGAGTCTCTTATTCAAATGCAAGGGCATAGTGAAGACATTTTTGGATATTCAGGGATTCAGGCCAGGTGTGGTGGTGCATGCACCTGTAATCTCAGTACTGGGAGGCCGAGATGAGACGATGTAGGTTCAAGGCCAGCCTGGGCAATTTGATAAGACCCTATCTCAAAATGTAAGAGATTAAAACTAATATACCTAGATATTCAGGGATTCAGATTTACCTGCTCCACACCCCTAGCTGGTGTTAGGTACAATTCCCGGAAAAAAAAAAATCCTTAAGGATATACACTGGCAAAATGAAAGCTAAATCCAAGAAATAAGAAGATAATAGCTCAAAGCAATCATAGAATTAACCCAGGAGAACAAGGAGAAGGGATCGCAGTGGGAGAAATGTGCAGCTGGCCTAATAAGCAGTGAGCCTCAGTTAGAACAGGAAATCAGAGGACCCCAAGGTCGTTCTCAAGAACGACTTTGAGAAGAAAACAGCCTTCCCAAAATCCTACTAGAAGCTGGAATGCTGAGACACAGGAAATCTGGGCATGAGACCTTTGTGAGTAACAAGGGAAGGAAAGGACGGCCATTAGAGACTCTGGGGGAACAATGGACTGTCCATGGAAGCCTTCATCCAGATAGGAGAAAAGCAATCACACTGTGGTGTGATTCTGAGCCATTGATAAAGTGTGGCTTCCAACCCAAACAGCCAACTAGCCCTTAGTTAATGTGGGAAAATGCGGATAACCAATCAATGCTTGAATTTCTGCATAATCGATTTGGGTTTTCATTAGGAACAAGTGGTAACTGTCTCCCTGTGATATGTTGGTTCCTTCTAAAAGTGACTGAATACTTCACTAATTGCTTTTGATGAATTGTCCTGACAGTAGACTTAGCTTATTATATTATATTATAATTTATTTTTGTAATACTAGGGATTGAACCTAGGGACATTCTACCTCCAAGCTATACCCCCAGACATTTTTATTTTTTGTGTGAAAACCAAGTCTCGCTGAGTTGCTAAGACTGATCTCAAACCAGTGATCCTCCCGTCTCAGCTTCCCAAGCACTGGGCTTACAGGTGTGTGCCACCATGCCTGACTACTTTTTATATTATTTTAATTAAATTATATATAGTTTTCCTTCCATGCCCATGGTTTCCCCATCCAAGGATTCAACCAACTACAAATTGAAAATATCTGGGGGGAGGGAAGGAATTGTTTCTGTCCTGACCATGTGCAAACATTTTTTCTTATCATTATTCCTTAAATGATACAGTTTATTAACTATTGCATGACATTTACATTATATTGGGTATTCTAAGTAATCTAAAGATGATTTAAAGCATGCAGGGGGGATGTGTGTAGGTTATATGCAAGTAGTATATCATTTTACATAAGAGACTTTGTCTTTTGATTTTGGTATTTAAAGAAGTCCTAGAACCCAAACCCTGCAGATAACAAGAGACAACTCTATGCAGATAAATTAGTCTGTTTATTTTTTTAGGGACAAGTAGTATCTTTTTATTTTTTATAAGAGAAATTACTGAATTCTACCTAAAATAACAACCACTAAGGAGCATATAAAGTAAAACATCACAACTTCAACCTCTTAATTCCTTTAAAGTTAAAGAGAAAGAGAGAGAATTTATATAAGGACCACTATCTCTTATTATGAAGGAAAATCTACTTGAAGTTTCCTAGTTCTTTACCTCCAAATTCAATTTTTTTCTTCTATTATTACCCAGTAAAAGTAAGTTGTATATATTTTTTCTTGAATGTTAATCATCATCTCTGGATAATGAGATTTTTAAGATGCTGGAAGATCTGGATATTTTTATATTCTGAATTTTCATATTTTCTATCATCAAAACTTGTATGATTCTTATTACGAAAAGAGAAAAATGGGAGCAGAGCTACATATACATTTTTATATAGAAGTATATCTAGTATAATTTTATAAATGAAAAAAAGCAATTGCTGAGCAGTATGTATTTTGTGTGTGTGTGTATGTGTGTGTGTGTGTGTGTGTGTGTGCATGTGTGTGTGAGAGAGGCAATCTGGAAATACAATGATTGTAACAAGGGAATGGAGAACAAGGGCTAGTGTGGGCAGGATGAAGGATAGAAGAGCTATCATATCTATTTTGTCTTCTTTCTGGGTCATATGTCTCTTTTAAAATGTGCACATCATAATTTAATAATTTAAAGCATTTCTGAGAGCAGTGGTGGGGAGAAGCTGGACCCCTGAACTCTGACTCAGATAAACGCCCTTTCTCTTCCTCTGATGAGCAGCCATGCTAGGAAGAACCATCTCCCTTTCCCCAAGCACAAGAACTCTCTAGAAGAAGAGGCTGTCCCATGGTAGCTGCACAAATACACCTAAGACAAGTGAACTCTGGCAGGGAGGATGCAGCCATGGGAAGAGGAGCTGGTGCAGCCAGGACATGCACCTGTGTGCTTGCCACAGAGTGAATCCCTCCCCTGCCTCCCATGTCCAATCAGTCACCAAGCCCCGTCCATTTCTAAGTACCTCTTCCTCCAGCTCAGGAGCTCCCTCTCCTCCTTCTCTTGCAGCTGCAGTAGCCCCTGCCTCCATCTGGGTCTGGCAGACAGCTCTTGTCTCCCTCTCCTTCCCAATTCCAGGTCTACAGGGGTCACCTTCCTCTCTGATTTTCTTTCCCTAGGGTGGCCCTCTCTAGGATGTGAGTCCAGTACAGTGTTCTCCTCTCACAGGTGCCCCACTACCCTAGGATCTCCATCCTCCTTCTTTATTGCACATGCAAGGAACAAAGCTCTGAGTGACCAGACAGGTTGGCCTTCCAGCTTCGTCTTTAACCTCCCCCATAGCCTGAGGTGAACAGCCCTTGGTTCTTTGAACCTTTCAGGCACCTGCTCATCTCTGGCCCTCATATGGTATTGCCTGCCAGGGACTCTCTTCTCTTGGTGGGGCACAGTTCAGGTGCCTTGGGAAATGTTTCTCAACCACAGAGGCCGATGATAACTTATACACTCTCCACCTTCCCCCCACAGCATAAGTTAGATGATTGGCTTCTTAATAGATCCTTATCCACCACTGGACCTGGCACACAGGAGAGCTTGGATGATTGGATGGACCGATCAATGTATTAAATTAATTAATGGACAGTGCTAGATAGGTAGATGGCTGCAGGAGTGAAGGAATGAATGACTACACAGGAGCTGGTCAGACTCATGCAGAGCTTGGTGAGACTGAGGTAAGGCAGGTAACTAGAGAGGCCCAGGAACAAAGGTGTGGATCAAGTCGTTAGAACCACTCAGACCCTGGGAGTTCCAGAACATATGTTGCTAGTTCCCAAACTCCCCATTGTTCTGGTTCATATAGAACCTGGAGCCTGGGAAGGCTGCAGGGCAGAATGCTGCCGTACAGCAAGTCATTCAATAACGGGCCTCTGAGGACTCTGTCAAACAGTGGGAAGAGATGCTGGCGCTCCTGGACCTTGGGGGACACATTGCTGCAGGGAAGGTGGCAGACATCTGACTCTGCACAATACAGTACAGATAGCATAGCAGAGGGGCAACGTAAAGGTTGAGTAGGTTTGGGGTGCATCCTGGAAAAACTCTGGGAAGCAGAGACCAACAGACAGGGAAAGGAGGGAAGGCCAGGACTCTCACCAACACTGCTAAGAAAAAGTGTCATGGCTAAAGGACCCGGAAAGGAGACCTTGGGGTTGGATGACACGGAGCCCTACCCAGCCCTCGATTTCTCATCTGCCTTCCCTAAGTGAGCTACTGTCTCCTCGTCGAATTAATTAATTAAGTAAGTAATTAAGCTGACCTTTGAGGTCGGGGGGGGGGGCCCAGAAGCAGACTCTGAGAAATCATGCACCAGTGATCTATGGAGGAAACTCTCAGGGAGGACGTAAAGGAGCAGGGCAGGGCAGAGGAGGAAGCCAGGCAAAGCCAACTTCAGGAAACTTCCGCCAGGAAGCCAGCCTGAGCTGGCCGGGGGCTCTGGAGTATAAGCTCCCCTCAGTTACTCTGTCAAGGCCAGGCCAGGTTTCCACCCTCCCCGTGCCGCTCACTGGTAACCAGACCAGGGCATAGGGCCACCTGCACCCAGGCAAAGAGAATTTCCTGGGCAGCTGGCTGCAGGTGCTGCTGTTATTACCATGATGCTGCCTCTTATTGTTCCCAAAGGGCAAGTAGAGATCCACCTGGAACAGGTCTTATCATAAGCAGCAAAGATAACGATTATGGTACCCAAACCTGAATCCATCAAGTGCTTAGGAAGTGGCAGGCCCTTGGCTAGCACTGGGCCAGGCTGGAGGGAGCTGAGGGACAGCCACTGGCTCTCAGAGCAGCACTGCCAGGAGGTGACAGTCTCTCTGTTAGTATGGTACAGTGAAAGACCCAGAATTGTCAAAACCCACTACCAGCCCCAAACAAAGCAAAACAACAACAAAAAATGTATAAGCAATGAATGAGGCCTCTGCTTCTGTGCTCTGTGTCTTCATTTGCCTTCCCCGACTTAGCATCCACTTTTTTAGCTTAGAAGGCAGGGCAGCAGGTTTCTGAGATATTTTTTGCTAATGGGCTGAAATATTACACCCATAATTATAGCCTGGCTGCATTTTTTTTCTTTTGCTCATTTTGTTTAGCGTGGCAAACATCGTATCTGATCACAGCCATTCATATCTTCTTTATGAAACAGGTTTTATCACACTCAGCAGAAGGGATCAGTGGTGCTGGAGAAATGATCCAGGCAAAGAATTCCTCCTTGGGGCTCTGCTCGGGGAGGTGAGTGCTGGTGGCTGCTGCTTCCTTGGATAGGTTGAGGTGGGAGGATGACAGAAACCCTGTCCCCACTGCCTTCTACCAGCTAGCTCCATTTCCTCCGCCGCCCCCCCCCCCAACACACGCACGCATGCACGCACGCACGCCCACCTGCTGCCTTGCTCTTGAGAGCGTATACCTTGCCTACTCCTGCCCCCAGGTCCTTCGGCCCTGCCACTTCCCCTCAGCCCCTTCAAGGACATCCTTTTCTTATCTCCCTAGTCTGGTACAAAGCCAAGCGTAGTCCACAGACCAAATCACACAATCAGTATTCCCAGGGAGCCTGCTTGAAACGCCAAATCTCAGATTCCCTCTCTTTGGTCCCCAGACTACTGAATAGGATCTCTGTGGGATGAGGCCCAGCAATTTGGGTTTTAGCCAGCCCTGTGGGGATTCAGAGCCTCTCTCCAAAGCTTGAGACCCACCGTGAGCCAGACAAACTCCGTAGCTAGAGAGTGGAGTTAAACAAAGCTGAGTTCCGGGTTTTGCCTCTTCCTCTGTGCCATTGGGCAAGTTGTTTGATCTCACCGGGCTTCAGTTTCCCATCTAGAAACTTAGTTATACCTGACAGATGGGAGAAATTAATATAATGCTCTTAGACTGCGCCACAGCAGTTTCTGGGGCTCTGCCTGACAGCCCCTTCTTTTTATGCTGCAGAGCTCAGTTCACACCACAGCTACCCTGACCGGTCCATGATGCCCCGGGCCCAGAGTGCACTCCATCCTGGGGACGAGCCCTGGCCACTCCCTGTGGGTTCCCTCCTGTCCTTCTCTAGTCTCCCCACATCTGCTTTTCACCCTGAGCAACTGCACCCTCCCTCCGTCGCCTCAATTCCTCCTCACAGCAGAGGTTAGTTTTGACCTTTGGCTTTGAGAAGAATTCCTGACTGACTAAGGCGGGAATTGTTTCTTAAAAAGAGAGAGAAGGAGACAGTGGGGGGAAATGAGATGTTTAAGACTATAGGCAGGACCAGAGAAGGTGTCAGGGAAAGACAAGTTCAAAGTTCAACAAAAGACAATAGACAGACAAGACCCAGAGAGCCCCCTTGTGTGCCTAAAAAAAAGGGAGATATTAAAACTGGGTACAGTAGCACATACCCATAGTCCCAGCTACTAGGGAGGTTGAGGCAGGAGGACTGCCTGAGCTCAGGAATTCAAGACCAGCCTGGGTAACATAGCAAGACCTCGTCTCAGAACAAAGAAACAAAAAATCCAAATAGGAGACATCAAAACTGCAGAACCTCAGCTCTGAGGGGAGCTGTGGGGTACCTGAGTGCGTACCTACTCAAATTGTGGGTTCCTGCAACAGATATGATAACTATGTGTCAGGTGGTGGTGAAGGGAGCACCTACTGGAGGGACTCTGCTGCACAGGGTCCTGGGAAGCCTCTCTGGGAAGGGGGCATGTCCTCTGGAACCGAGTGATGCCGTGGAGACCCAAGGCAAGAGCACAAGTGTGCCACTTCACAACAGAGACAAAATGGGGGTTTTCAAGATGTGGCAAGAAGACAGGCACACCTGGGAGAGGTGGTGACCATGAGGTGGGAGGGCAGGGCGGGCTGGGTGCATTCGGCCGTCCACCAGAGGCAGTCTGGATGCTATCTTAGGTGAGGTACAAAGCCGACGGCAAATTTGAGGAGGGGGCTAATGTGAACTGACTTTAAAAGAGAAATCTGCCCCCCACTTGGGGATAGAGTTTAGGAAGCAACACCACTTGTGAGATGACTGCATGGTTCTAGCAAGAAATATGGGGTCTGCGCTGGGGTACCGGAGAGGAGGTGGGAAACATGGGTGGTTTGGGGGCAACAGTTGGAAGGTAGAGCCACCCAAGTCCACAGTGTGTTGGGTGTGGAAAAGGGATGGCTTTCGATTTGGAGATGAAGGAAGACAGGAGTGACGGGGGAAAGAAGGAAGGGAAGGAGAAAGAGAAGAAGGGAGGGAGGGAGGATAGGGAAGGGAATGACTGATTTGGCACAGTTAGGGATAATCCGGACTAAAATCTCCATGTCTTGGTTCTGTCTGATGCTCTTTACTTTCCATCACATGATTCTCATGGACCAGCTGACATTTCATTTCCTTCAATCCTCCAAACATGCAGAAAGTACGAGAACATTCTGTGTAGAGCCTCTAAGGGGTGTGGGATACACCTAGTCCCATCTCCAGGAACTTATATCCTAGGACAGAAACAGACACATAAGCAACTTGGATTAAATGGGAACTGCAAATGCTATAACAGAGACTGAAAGGATAAGTGATTCACACACACACACACACACACACACACATGCGAAAGAGGGAGAGCCAATCCCAGTGGGGAGCTGGTAAGTAATTTGACTTAGAAGGATGAGAAGGATATAAGGGTATGCAACAGCCCAAAACTCTGAAATAGGAATCAGCTAACTCTGAAGATGGCAAAGTTTGGGGTTCCTCATGACTCTGGCTGTGTGGTAATGAATCAAATATTTATGCAACCTATATTTCTCTCAGGATATCTCAATAGAACCAGGGAAGGAAAGACCCAGTGCAGGACAACCTCCAGAGCAGGAACTCAGTGGATGACTTCGGTAACAATAGAAAGCATACTGATTTGTATGTTACCCATTTAACCAAAGATATATAATATTTATTTTTATTATATTGATGAGAATATCCATGATGGCGAACTAAGGATGATGAAATGTTGACCACACTGTTGACAATATTGGTGACTCCCCACGGACGGTGAGATTAGTGATGGTCTTGATGATTCTGCCTTTTATATTATTGATTATGATATTGGTATGGACTGGGTTGGTGACGGTGACCATAATATTGCTAGTAAAAACAATGACATAGCCGGGCGTGGTGGCTCACGCTTGTAATCCCAGCATTCGGGAGGCTGAGACCGGAGGATCCGGGTTCGCGGCCAGCCTCAGCTACATAGTGAGGCACTCCGGGACTTAATGAGACTCGGTTTCAAAAATAAAAGAATAAAAAATAGGGCTGGGGGTATAGCTTGGGGGTAGAATGCCCCTGAGTTCAACCCCCAGTACCGCAAAAAAAAAAAAAAAAAAAAAAAAAAAACAATGACAGTAAGAGTGACATCAATATTAGCAATGACTCTAAAGACAATGCTTTTGATGGTACTGATTATTACCCTGGTATTGCTAATGACCAGCAGCGGTGTTCACATTGAAAAAATTATTGTCATAATGATATTGGGTGTATTGTCTCTGATATTGTTGATGTTGACTTTAGCAATGATGTTGATGCTGGTGATGAGTGGTTAAAAAGATGTTGCTGTGTGACTCAGTGATATCAATGTGGGTAATAATGGTTGTGTTCACACCAATGAAAGTATTTGCAATCATGATGCTAGTGGTGCCTATCACGGTGATTGAGAGCTTGCTCTGGAAAAACAAAAACAAAAACAAAAAAAAACAGATGTGAGTTCAAATCCAAAGTCTGGCATTTACTACTGTGTGACTTCGGAAAAAGGTGACTTAGCCACTTTGAGCCTGTATAGGATAATTGTAATGGTGTCTATTGTGTAGGATTGCCATGAGGACTAAGTAGCACCCTGCATGTGGAACATGGGTATGCAGAACGTTCAGTGAAGTTGGCATGATGATGGTGGTGGTGGTGGTGGTGGTGGTGGCAGGGAGATGCTCTTGGAGATAATGGTCCTGATGATTGTCTTGATGATGCTATTAAAGATCCTTTATTGGTAACATTATTTCAGCGATTGTGATAAAGCTGAGAGTGAAGAGAATGATAACTATGATTATAGTTATGATCAATGGCAACAGCATAGAGAAGTGCTAAAAGCACTAATCTTGGCTTCAGACAGCAAGGGTTCAATTTCCAGCCCTGCCTCTTACCTCCTGTGTAACCTTGGCCACATTGCAGCCTGTGAAGGCTGCAAGGCCACTTGGAGCTCATCTAATCCACCTCTGCCTCTGACAAATGAGGCCATTCAGGCCCAGAGATGAGGTGAGTGGCCCCAACTCCCCAGGTGCTTAGTGTGGCAGAGCGGGGGTTGGCGTAGGTCCCTTTCCCTCTTCAATATATCTGGTCTCAGAATAGATTCCTTTGCGTGTGTGTGTGTGTGTGTGTGTGTGTGTGTGTGTGTGTGTGTGTTCATCATACATGGTTACATGTGCTTTTGTGGATATATTCTCAAAAGTGTCCACCAGCAGAGCAACCGACCGGCCCAATTTGCAAAAGAGCCATTTTGCAGAAGTCAGGCCCTGGGTGTCACCCTGTAATCTTTTTCCTCTCCTCACACAGGCCACGGCCGAGGATTGCTGCTGATTGGCTGTGGCTGGACAAGGAGTTGAAATGGGTAATATTTGCCTAGTTTTTAATGTCTGGTGTCTATAGCTTACGCTTCCATCATTCTATTATATTGATGACAGGCAGGCCCAAGCCACAGAGAAGAAACAAATTACCTAATAAATCAAGGCCCTGAGATCTAAAGTGGACAGTGTTATTAGACTAGGAGAGAGAGGGATGCTAAGTGATAGGTAGGGCTGCTTGGGAAAATGGTCCAAGCAGGGACTCATCTGTCTATTTCTCCATAAATAATTACACACCACTGATATGCATCTGAGACAGAACATGATATGTTATTATTAACGAAACAGTGGGAGGGAGGGGGTGGCAGTCAGGGAGAGGGGAAAGAACATTGAGGAGGAAACGCACAGCCATGTTCATGGCTTCGGGGAAGCAGGCAGGGACGGGATGACCCCAGTCTCTGTAATTGAAATGGCCAGCACCCTTATTCTAGACAGATGTGGGCAGCAAAACAATCTGGGGAAGAAGATGAAGCAAAGGGCAAGCTAACATATATTGCGTTCCTATTGCCTTCCAAGTCCAGGGACCCGGTCCTGCTCATCCACTATCCGTTAATCTTCACAGAGGTCTGCTGAGAGCCCGTGAGACACAGCAGTGAAGAACTCAGACGAGGGCCATGTTGTCTGTGCTCGAAATCCCAGTGCTGTGTCACCCTGGGAAAGTTACTAAGCCTCTCTGGGTCTCTGCTTCCCTTTCTGTAGAATGGGTATGATCAGAATAGTGCTACACCCATAGTCACTGTGAGGAGTGAATGAGTCAAGGTTTGCAAAACACTTAGAAGATGTCTGGTATGAAGACAATGCTACAGGATAAGCGTGTGCTAAATACATCCTCGTCCCTATGCTACAAATGGAAAGACTGAGGTTCCGGGGGAAGAACCATGCCCAAGGTCATGCAGAACCAAAAAAAACCGTGATATTCAAATCTATATCTAGTCAGCTCTGTAATTCACACTCTTTACCCACCAAGAGGTGGGCAAAGTTTGTCTCTAAAAGACCAAACAGGAAATATTTTAGGCTTCCTGGACCAGGCAGTCTCTGTTGCAGCTACATAATTTGTATCTTGAAAGGAGATATAGACATTATATAAAAGAATAGGAGCCTCTGTGCCCAAGAAAACTTTATTCATAAAAACAGGCAGCAAGCAGGATTTGGCTGTGGTTTGCAGACTAACCCCTGCTCTGCACTATTCTAACAACTTACCGAAATGATTTCCTGCTCCAAAAGACATTTGTAAATATCTGAAATCTGCCCCCATGGAGTGGGCGTTGCTCTCTCCCTGTTCACTCCAGCCCCTTGCAGGCACAGTCTGCGAAGGCCTTTGTCCCCCTTGGTTTCAGGGGCTGCTGCGGTTAGGAGGGCAGGGGCACCCCAGTGCGACTGGGGCGGAACCTGAAGGAGGCTGAGCTCTGGGGAGCAGTGCCCCAGCCAGGAAGCAGCCACTGCACTGCCAAGCCTCCGCGGGCTTCTCCTAGAAGCCCTGTGATAATCCTTTGTGGGCTGCTAATAAGCAAGTAGAACCCCGTAATCACCCACCACGTAGCTTCCTGGCTTTAATTTCCATGGAGGCTGGAGAAAACAGTGGCTAAGGAGCTTGCTTCCAGACAAAAGCAGCAAATTTCCCCCGAAGACGTCTCAAAGTGGGGCTGGCATTGCCCCCCTCTAGTTTAGCCTTTCTGTTCCTGCACACAGGCTGAGGGGAGGGAGCCAGGGTGCACACAGTACCCCGGAACCCCCATGCATGCTCTGAGCCCAGGAACAAAAGCAGCCCTGCGGTGCCTGCAGAGTCTTCTCAGGAAGCCTTCCCTGAAGAAGAGGCTGAGGCTCTCCCAGCTTCCCACTCATAGCTCAGCCCCCGCCTCTCTGACCCTCCCCTTCAGGGACAACAGATAGGCCCGAGGCTTTATCCCATCTCCCACGCTGTGGCCCTCCTCTAGGAAGATAATGAGGACTTATTAGGTTTCATCATTTGAGCCGATATTTGCCAGGCAGGTAATTTAGTATTTCAGCAGAGCAAGATTGCCTGTGGTTCAGCCTCAGTGGCCCGGTGGCTCCCTGCTCTCTTAGGAAATCTCACCCTGGTGATCTCTTTGCAGTGGGGAACTCTACTCCCCAGGGTAGGGGGAGACTAGCATATTCATTTCAGGCCTTGAATAAAAATTAAAAATGAAAACAAATAAACTCAACCAGCAACGAGGTACTGAATACCTGCTTTGGAACCAGAAGGCCTAATTGTGAGCCTGAGCCCCACAACGCGTCAGCTGTGAACTTCAGGCAAAGAAGTGATATGGTCCGGGTGTAGCGTGTATTTCCCAGAAAAGCTCATGTGTTGACAAGGGAGAAATGTTCAGAGGTTAAATAATTGAATCAGGCTTTGACCTCATCCATGAATAAATCCATGGATGGATTAATAATTTAAATGAATTTACTGGGTGGTAACTGTAACTTGTCATTTAGCAAGAGATGGGGTATGGTCGGGGGGAGGCAGGTCACTGGAGGTATGGCCTTGGGGTCTATATCGGGCCCTGGTCCCTTCCTCCTTCTCTTTCTCCCTACTTCCCAGCTGCCATGAGTTAAGTGGCTTTTCTCTGCCACACCCTGTTGCCATGATGTTTCTGCCTTGGAGCAGGCCAATCATGAACTGACCCCTGAAACCGTAAGCCCAAATAAACCTTTCCTTCCCTAAGTTGTTCTTGTTGGGTGTTTTGGTCACAACTATGAAATTTGGTCCTTTGTCCCCACCTGGAGTGTAGCTGGAATCCTAGCGCTGCCACAAGCTGGGTGGTCTTGGACAGGTTCCTGCATTTGTCTGAGCCTAGGTCTTCTCATCTTTAAAGTGGGCTGACCATCCCAGCCCTGCCTGCCTACTTGCATGTCTGCAATTCTATAAGGGTTGAAGTGAGATAGAGCTGAGACAGCACTTTGAAAATTATAGGAGAATATGACAGAATCGTGGTTTAATAGATGAAATGTAGACTTTGGAATCAGATAGGAGTAGGTTCAAATCCTGGCCCTCCCACAAGTCCTACTGCTGTGGACATGATGGCCAAGTCCCGGCCCTTGAGGGGTGGAACTGAGATTGGGGAGATATGTCCTGGCCCTGCTGTGATGGCTCAGAACCAGTCCAGCTGAGCCTGCAGCCAGGCCTTGGGGCATGGCAGAGAGGTCAGGGCCATGTAACTGGTTTCCAAGCTAGGAACATCGGCAAGGAGACAGGAAACTGGCATTACCAAGCTGTCTCTTTCTGGTCTACAATACCCATTTATTCCTTCATCCATCAACACTTGTGAGCAGCCATGGTGGAGCAGGTCCTTGACCAAATGCTTGGGAGACAGATACAGCTGTGCTCTCTGCCCTCAGGTGGGCAGGTGGGCACGTGTAACATCTGTTGCTTATATCACTGAAAAGTGTGCTTAAGTACAGTGGGATCCAGAAGAGGGAAGGGTTGGGTGGTGTGTGTAAACAGAGGCCACTGGACGAATAATACTTGGTTTTGGTGACCTTGGGCACACCGCTCCTGTTCCCTGAGTATCTGCCTCTGCATCCCCCCAAAGAGCCAGCTTCAATGGAGAAGCCAATGGATCTAAGGCAGAGGTGCCTCAGAAGTTAATGTGATACACCGATGTGAAGGTGGCATTGCATATGTGACAGCCAGTAGGCAGATTTGAGAAGCAAACCTCTTTGCAGCCTCTGGACCGCTTGCCATCTGGGCACCCACATCCTGGAATCGGCCACTCAATGCTCCTACATTCCATGAGGCAGACCTCCAGCACTGTGCATATCTCTCCCTGCCCACCGAAAATGTTCAGATTACACAAATCTGGAATTTCAACACTCAAATTCTAGAACTAGATAAAGAACATTTAAGTTCCCTAATATATATATATATATATATGTATGTATGTACTGAGGATGGAACCCAGGGTCTGCCTCTGAGTTACACCCCCAGCCCTATTTATTTAGTTAGTTATTTATTGCAGTACTGGGGATGGAACCCAGGAACCTCTGAGCTACACCCCCAGTACTATTTTTTTATTCTTTATTTTGAAACAGGGTCTCACTAAGTTGCAGAGGGCCTCACTAAGTAGCTGAGGCTGGCCGCGAACCTGGATCCTCCGGTCTCAGCCTCCCAAGTACTGGGCTTACAAGTGTGTGCCACCATGCCCAGCTTCCCTTTTATTTTCGAAACAGGGTCTCACTAAGTTGCTGAGCCTGGTCTGGAATCCATCCTCCTCTTATCTCAGCCTCCCAAGTACTGGGATTACAGGTGCCACCATGCCTAGCTTATGTCCCCTAATCTTAACTTTCTGCTTTGTGGTTGGAGCCTCCAAGAGGATGAAGGACTTGTCCAAGCTCATTCGTCCAATCAGTGTTGTGGAGGAGATTAGACTCTGGATTTTCTTTCCACACTTGCACTGCTCTGGGGTCCCCTCCATCCTAAGCCACACCTCCTGCCTCCTGCCTACAATGAATTGAATTGTGTGTAATTGATAAATTATGCAAAAGGGTGCCTGGCAGTTTTCTGAAATGTTGGGTAGCTCGAAGGCAGCCCCTGGGGACAGAGCCTAATTTCATGGAAACCTCACACTCTGTCTGGCCTGTTTTGTGTAAGTCAGATTGATCTAACAAGACTCCAGGGAGTTGACGTGATTTCTAATTTTATTCTCTAGGTGAGCTGAATGAGATATCACCAGAGGAGTGTATAGTCTGGGGCGGACAGAGTACCAGCAATGGGGAGCGATGTCTGTTCATCTTCCTAATGGATCTGTTCCCAGCTGGACTTCTTGACTGCAGAATCCAACCTTCTCCCCTCTGCGGGGGAGGGGTGGTGTCAAGTAGAAGGAAGAGCAGGCAGGGGAGGAGGAGGTTCCACATCTCTCCATCAAATAAACTCAGAGCTTTGCAGGAAGGAGAGATGACAGATCAAGGGACAGACATTGACTATCCTTTTTGCTGAAGCCACCTCAGCCTGGCCCCAGGCATAGGCCACAGCAACTTTGTTTTTAAAGATTCAGACTCAGCTGGGCATAGTGGCACATGCCTATAATCCCAATGTTTGGGAGGCTGAGATAGGAGGATCACAGGTTCAAAGCCAGGCTTAGCAATTTAGTAAGATACTCAGAAACTTAGTGGTACCCTGTTTTAAAATTAGAAAAATAAAAAAGGGCTGGGGTTGTAGCTCAGAGGTAGAATGCCCCTGGGTTCAATTCCCAGTACCAATAAATAAGCAAATAAATATAAACAATAAAGCAAAGGCAATAACAGTGTCTTGAGTAGATTAGGCACTTACTGTGTGCCTGGCCTGGGCTATAGTGGGAGCTCCCAAGCTCAGAACCTTGCCTCCTGGTGGGTCCTTTCAACACTGTCCAAGGCCACTGTCACTCACCCAATTTGTTGAGACTTTAGTGCTTTGTTCAACTCCATGCCTATTCAGTGTGGTCAAGGAGACAAATAAATAATACCCCTCCCCTTCTAAGTCAGCCACTGGAGTCCTAGGCCAGAGACTTGACTCTGGGGATCCAACAAATCAGGTCTGACCACTGGTCCCAAAAAACAAACAGAAAAGGTAATGGTAGAAAACATGAAAGGAACTGTAATCTGCAGAGCTCCACTGGGAGACAAGGGGACTCACGGCCTGAGCCCTGCCTTCCACAGGCTGACAAAGACTCTGAGGTTTTACAGAAAGGTGGATGAGGGCAGGGGTTAGGGGTTTGCATAGCTGGAGGCCTTTCACAGCTGCCAAAACAGATGATCTGATCTAGCCTGGGCTCTTCCATTGTTATCTCAGCACTGGTCAGGTAGAGCCTTGTCTACTGTAAGAAAGTTGCTGTTGCCTGGGAAGTGGGGGGGGGGGGAGTAGCTTGAATTCATCATAAGATGTTTATTAATGAGACTTGTTTCTGGAATCCAACATGACTCAAAGCAAAGGAGAGCCATGTACGGTGGGGCACACCTGTCATTCCAGCTACTCAGGAGGCTGAGGCAGGAGCATCACAAGTTCAAGGCCAGCCTGAGCAACATAGCAAGACCCTGTTTCAAAATGAAAAATAAAAAGAGTTGGGATCTAGCTCCATGGTGGGGTGCTTGCTAAGCATGACTAAGGCCTTGGGTTCAATCCCTAGCAACACACACACACACACACACACACACACACACACACACACACACCATACATACACACCATACATACACACACACACACACACACACACCATAGGAAATGGAAGCAGAGATGCCAACTCTTTAGTCCAGCTTTTAGCCACCCATCAGACGTTTGCAGGCAAATATCAAAGAGTCTAAGTTCTTCTTACAAGTCTAGAACCCTGTAAGAGGGAACCCAGGAGGCCAGTGGTAGAGAGGAAAATATCAGACTTATCATCAAGCTGAATGGAGGTTGAGTCTTAGAGAGGTGGTCATGGTGGGTTTCTTTTTCTTATTTTTCAGCATGGATTTTTTTTATACATTTCTTGAGTACAACAGGGTTACATAGACATTTATGACATATCAATCATTGTCATATCACAAATAGCACCACTTCTTCATTTTACACGTTTGGCCAATATTCTTAACATAGCCCGGTAAAGCAAACTTTCTAAAGTCATAAAGCCATAATCCTTTAGGGTCATATATTTACTTTCTAAAAAGTAGGAGGGTCTTTCTTCTAAAAAAAAAAAAAAAAAAATCCACCATGACCACCTCGCTAAGACACAATCTCCATTCAGCTTGATGATAAGTCTGATATTTTCCTCTCTACATGGTAGATTTCTTAATACATCCCCCTGAATGAACCCAAAGGAAATTAGCCTTTTGCCCCTGCAGAGGCAGCCCTGACCCCACTAAGTGGATCAGAGTTGGGATCAAGCTCCATGGTGGGGTGCTTGCTAAGCATGACTAAGGCCTTGGGTTCAATCCCTAGCAACATACACACACACACACACACACACACACACACACACACACACACACACACACACCATAGGACCAAAGGACGGATGCCCCTTGCTACAGGCAGGAGGCTGGGGCCAGAGAGGGCACCTGGATGCACACATTCCCCTGCCAGACTCTGCAATTTCTCAATGCAGTAAGTGAGTCATCTCCAGGGAAATGATGGCTAGGCAATGGTGGCCCTAGAGTGACCACCATCCCAGTTGGTCCAGGACTGTCTCCATTTTAGCACTAAAAGTCTCTGACCCAAGAAACTCCTCAGTCCTGGTCAGATAGGAACAGTTGCCCCCATTGGTGGTCCCATAACAGCCTATAGACCCCACCCACGATCTGGATCTCAAGACCTCACCCAAGACCCGGATTTCACCAGAGCTTTTCTTGTGCAGTGGTTTCTAGCCCCTCCAGATGTGGTCTAGGTAGGCTGGGGACAGACACCCTGAGCTTGGAGAGTCCAGTTCTTCTGTGTTGCTTGCTGAGATATCTAAAGATCCCTGGAGACCTGGGCAAAGCAGACCCTGCTCAGGTCTCCAACCCTGTGTTGTATCTGGGCTACTGACCTGGATAGACAGTCAGGGAGTGTGCTCACTGTGCTCCCTTGGGCTCACGATCACTTAGCCCAAGGACCTGTCTTCCAGTCATCATGGGGGCCATCGTCCTAATGCCCTCTCCTGGACAGCACCTGGGACTGACACCCCTTATCGCCTTTGCGCCTCCTAACCACCCATGGCAGCCCAAAGCAGGACAGACACCACTGTTCCCTCTGACCAGAGAGCCAAAGGTGGCCTGGCCATCACGCTGAGTGTCACAGCCAGTGGGGCCTCAGCAACTCCTGTCCTCACCACATGAGGACAGAAGGACAGCATGGCAGAGGAAGAGTTTAGGGAGACAATCAGTCCCCATAAGTGAGCTAAGCAAAGCCACGAGTGGATAGTGCTCCCCTGAGCCTCAGTTTCCCCATCTGTGAAATGGAGCTGGATGTCACTCAAGGAGGCGTTCAGGAGTACTGCAGATCTTTGACCCTGACTATGATGGCTTCTCTTGACAATGACCCTGGGTCCCTCCTGGCTGCAGGCCACCTGGGGCTCTCCCAGCTCTTGTGCCCGGACTTAGCTCCACACAGGCCCCACCAGCCAGGTCATGGCTGAGCTCAGAGCCACATTCTGACGTGTGAGATCTCTGCTATTATGTTCTGTATAAAGCCACACCCTTTCTGGGGTAAGGAGGATAAAGTAGGAGGGCGTCAGCCACCTGGGAACTACCCTGGTAGGACTAAGAGGGGCATTTAGGAGCTGCTACCTGCTGATGCTGGATTATGAGATGAATTCATTGATTGCATTCCCTGCTTCCTGCCATAGCCAGCCCAGGGACAGGCCTGGGAGAACGGGAGGGAAGGAGGCCTGGAGTGGCGCTGTCAACAAAAAACATTCCACTACCACCCTTGCAGCCTGTGCTCTGGGCCTCAGTGGAGCGAGGCAGGGACACAAGCCCCAGGGGAGGTAACAGAGGGCGTTAGGGTTATTGCCACCACCATAGCCCTCTGTACCAGGAAGCAGCCTGGGACTTGGGAGAATTCCTGTAGGCTTTCTATGAAGCCGCCAAGTCCATAGCCCAAAACAAACTCACAAGCAACAGGGGAAACCAAGACTGAGTTGGGATGGGAGCTTAGGTCACATGGGGTCAAGCTGGACCTCCCTGACCCCAAATCCACCCTCTCACCGTGCCTGCCCCCTTGCCTTGGATTCTTCTGCCTACAGTGCAGTAATCATGCACCCTACAGATTCCAAGCCAGTAGGATGGCCATTACCGGGATGCCCCTGCTAGAATCCACCGAGCAAATGGTGTTGGAATCACAGTTCAGATGGCAGGGCCATCCCCTACCTTCTGAGTCAGCAAGAAGCCTTAGTTGAGCAAATTTAAGACAGTCGACCTTCAGGGAATCAGCAGTAACCAAGCAGCAGATGCTTCACAGCTAGGAAACCCTGGGCGGGGCAAGCCTGGGTTGGAGGAAGAGTCCTGCTCAGCATGTCAGCGCCTACTGCTCCAGCCTGCAAAAAGGGGCCTTGGAAATCCTTCTTCCTCTGCCCCGCCCACCTCTTGTTTTACATTCATTTGCATATTTGGCTCTTTATGTCTAGAATTCTGTTATCTCCAAAGCCAGAAAGCATCCATTGTCTGCTGTCAGGGGAGGGCCCCAGATCTGCCTCCTCCTCCCTCCACTTCCCCTCCCCCTCACTCAGCCCACCTCCTCTCTCATCCCTGTGATCTTTGGAATCCACACCATCTTTGCATATTTCCTGCTTTCCTCTCTGATTCTGACTTCTGATTTAACCCTGCTGTCTGGGTCTGGCTCTCATTTCTCTCCATGAGCTCCCTGGCAGAGGTGGCCTTTCCTCTACCTCAGCGGCTGGGACTAGGTGCTGAGCACCCCCCACCCCCAATACACACATACATAATCCCCAGTACTCTAACCTTCAAAGCCATGGCTCATGACAGGAAGCGGCTAATCAACTGCTTAAGATCTCTGGCCAGTCCCAGGGAGCCAGCCCCCACCCAGGCCCACGTGGCCCATGGCAGAGGGCTCTGGGGTAAGGACCGGTGAATGGCTGGGCTCTCCATTCTTGGCCTTCTGAACAGCTGGGGCAAGTTCAGGCCCAGCTGCCCTCTGAGTCCCCTCCCACTGTCCCTCTGAAGAATGGGCAATGGCACCTGAGACCAGCTCGGACAGGCCCTGGTAGAAGAAAAACTCACATGAGTCAAGGGAAAGTCCAGAGGTCCACTTGAGGCGGGCGTCTGCTGTAAGAGCGACTTAAGTGAGCCTTAAGTGGGGAGCGTGTCCTCTGAGCATCCAGCCATTCTGTCCCCATGGGAAGGCATCCAGCCAGGCTGGGAGTGGACAGCAGGGAGTTCCAAGGAAAGAAGCAGAAAAGCAGCATGCTTGGTTCTTTTCCCAGGATAGTGGAACGTCTGGCTTGGGCAGAGCCAGCAGACGTCAGAAACCACCCAGAGCTGTGTTTAATGTGAGGTCTGGGCCCATTTCTTTGTTAACGATGTGATAATCCGTGAGAGGTGCAAAGAAGGCCTTCTCAGAAACCAAACCCTGAGATGAGAGGTCATCTGACACATGAGCAGGGAGTCTTTTAAGCTTCAGACACCTCCTTCCTTTTCGTGGCCATACAGGGAAATCAACCCTACCCACCTGCAGTAGAGAGAGTGCTGGACTGGGCAGGGTGACCTACTCCCAGGCCCCCAGTGATGAAGCTGAGTGGCCCTGGGTAAGTACAAGCCCTTCACACCGTTATCTTGAATCCTGACAACAATCCCAGCAAGTAGGCGCTGATACCTTCCTCACACTATAGGCCAGGTGCCAAGGTCACAGCCAGTAGAGGGTCAACGAGGCAAACCCAGGCCCATCAGAGTCCACAGCCAGCCCTTAATTGCTGTGCTGGGCTTCCTCTTTATCCATGTAAGCACCCAAGAAATATTTACTTATTGATTAACCAGTAGACTCTGCACAGGAATACTTCCAAGACTGTCTCTTTGTATGTCAGTCTGTTTTCCCCAAATGCCAACTCTACGGAACAATATATTGATCATTCCCTGTAATAATTTGTCATCTGGTGATTGTGACTTACAAAATGTCAATTGTCCAGAAGGAGGATGAGAATTTTGGCTGTTCAAATATATATATATGATTGGCTGTTCAAATATATATATGAACATACATATATATATTTGAACATATATGTATGTATGTATGTATGTATTTTAAGGAGTGGGAGTTTTTAAATGCTCCATTGCAGCGCATGTCTCTCCCCTGGGTATGCAAGGGGAGGGGACCATCCTGCCAGATTATGGGGGATGGCCGGGGACCCTGGGACCCTATGTCTGCTGCCGGACTCTTTCCCTCCTCTCCCCTACTCCCAGAGCCAGCTGGCTGACAGGCGTTGAATGGTATCTCAGGATAGATGCCTGTCAAGTGGTTCTCATGTTGTGACAGTAGGCAATTATGATTTATTTCAAAAGGAATTCACAATAAACTTAAGCGAAGGGGGAAAAAAGATCAGAGAATTTAGAATGACAAAAACACTTGAAGGAACTTGGTTGATGGGCTTTTAACTGGGAGACAGAGAATATATTGAAGGGAGAAATACACACATACACAGAGAACCCCTAACTCTGGACTATCTATCCCCACCACCACATCTCTGACTGGCAGGAAATTTGTGTTTTCCCAAAGCCCTTCTGAAATCTCACTTCCTACAGGAAGCCCTCCAGATATCCCAGAGGGACAGGACAACTCGGTCCTCAGTCCTCCAAGCCCTCTCTCTCCCTTTGTCTGCCCCTCTGCAGGGTCACACCATTTCCACCTGACTTGAGCTCTTTGAGAGCCCATCCCCTTACTGTCAGAAGTGAGGCCTTGAGATGGCCTGTGAGCACCAGGCACGTGTCTATGTGGTATTTTGCACATAGTACAATTCAAATAGTACTGTGCATGTGTGCATAAAGCATGCGAACACTGGTGCCCAGCATCCTCAGAGTGAAGCAGAGGCAAATCCCCCCACCACAGAGGAGGAATGTATTTGTCAACCTGATCCTAGTGGGGGGTAAGAAGAAACAACACCCTCTCCCCACCTCTCTCTGTTCAGTCCTACTGGTGGGTGCAGAAACCTCACCCAGCAGGTAAGCCCCTGGCCTTCTTTACACCCCAACCTCCCCCATTCTTCCTTTCTGAAACCAACTATCAACTATTTCAACGTTGCATAAAAAGCACTCTGCTTGATCCTAGATGTCTGACCCCACTATAAATAGAGTATAATTTTCTTTTAGAAATTGAAATTACAGAACCAAAATCATTGTATCACATTAGCAACCATAAGCACGAAAGCCAGTTGTAGGGGAAGGAGCTGTGGAGAGCAGGGTTTGAATCCAACAGGCCTGGCTGGCTCAAACCCTGGCTCTGCTATTTCTAAGCTATGAGCGTGCAGGCAAGTCCCTGTGTTTCTTCTTCCATAAAATGGGGGTGCTAATTCCTGCCTCTGAGGATTGAGAGGGATTACGATGATGTTTTCAGTTAAAGTCAAAGCACAGTGTCTACTTCATGGTAAGCTCCCAATCGAGAAAGAGGGCAGCACTCACTGGGTTCCCACCTGGCCTTCACTCCATGGCTGCCCGTGGGCCATTCGCTCCCCTTCTCTGGTCCTCAGTTTCTCTACTAAGCAAACAATTGGGAGGCATGGTCCCTTGTCCCTTCCATTTCTAAGTATCTGTGAGTAAATATTTCTCTCATTTATTCAGGCCTGGGAATTGCAGAGACAGAGGGACCACGTTTAAATCCTGACTCCATCACTCCCAGCAGTGTAGCCCTGAACAAAGTGTCTTAGCTTTGGCTGCCTTATCCGTAAATAAGGAAAATAATACCTATACAACCTTTATAAATCTAGAGGCCCAGGTGGCCCAGTCCTACTTAGAAGCCAAAAATAATTGAGAAGGAATTTCATTTGTACTAGAAACTCTCAAATCACCTACAATTCCTCCCCCATCCTCCAAAAATCCTATGCCGGGCCTCAGTGGAGTGGGTGATGCCCCTGAGTTGATGACAGCCATCTTCTGTACTCACTCTTCCAATTCAACTGCTCAGCTCTTCCAGAAACTTCCTCACAGACATACCCTCAGACATCTTACGGGATGTCTGAGCCCAGCCAAGTTACGCATAAGATCAACCATCGCGGCCTCTCTCCCACTGCTGAGCTCCGTGCCCGTCATATGTCGTATCCTGCGCCTGGCCCAGAACACCCTCTGCCACATCCTCCTTGGTACCGTCCAGGCTGTTCCACCACCTTCCTACCGCCTGGGGAGGGAAGCGTTTCCGGTCCAGCACACACACCCATGGGTGTACCAATGCCTCCTTCTGGGAGCTCCCAGGGGCCTCTCCCATTTCACGAAAGGCCCTCCTGCCATTGTCACCACGCGACACACTCTGCTTGGCTCATCAGTGCAGCAGGGTGCTCTGGGCTGCTGCTGGTGATTCAGAGCAGGCGGGGCCATCTCACAGCGTCCTTGCAAGAGACAAGAGCTGAGGCCTTAAAGCTCGAGATCCTAGACGGGGAAAACCTGCGGCGTGCCTGTGTGTCAAGAGGGGCTAGCAGAGGAATGTATGAGAAGCCAAGGACGGGAGAGGAGAGTCAGCCCTCGGCGTCTGCAGGTTCCCCATCTGCAGGGCTATCTCATCCCACTGTCACCTCCTCCATGGTGGATTCAACCAACCATGGGTGGAAAACACTTGAAAAAAGCCGGGTGCGTTGGCACATTCTTGTAATCCCAGTACTTGGGAGGCTGAGATAGAAAGACCAGAGGCTTGAGGCCAGCCTAGCAACTTAGTAAGACCTCATTTTAAATTAAAAATAAAAAGAGCTGGGGATGTAGCTCAGAGGTAGAATGCCCCTGGCTTCAATACCCAGTACCACACATGAAAAAAAGTATACTCAGAAAAAAAAAAAAAAACAAAAAAAAAAAAAACAGTTATCTGTGCTGAACATATATGTACTGGCATTTTTCTTGTCATTATCCCCTAAACAACAACTATTTACATAGTATTTGCTCTATATTGGGTTTTATAAGTAATTGACAGATGACTGATACAGGAGGATCTATGGATTTTGGTATCCTGAAGTGGGTTCTGGGACCAATGCCCCACAGATACCATGGGGCAATGGTCCTAAAAGGAACGTAAAATCTATGGGAAGCAATGGTTATTGAGTAGGCACTGAAACACATAGGATTCACTGAGAGTTGAGGAAACCACCCTAAAGCTTAAAAAAGCTTTAGGGGTTCAACTTTGAGCCCCTCCATTTTGTCTATTTCCTGCCCCCGCTTGAGATTGGGCCCTCTTGGTTACTACCTTACCTCCTATCAAACTTTGATCCTGAAAACTTTAATTTCCCTACATGTGGCATAAATGACCAAGAATGGGCTAATGGGGAATTATCAGGGCACCAGTCCGCAAAGAAGAGAGGAATGGGAAAGGAGTTGAGGGAGGCCTGCTCCAACCCAGAAATCCCCCATGGAAGGAAGGGACCCCTTCACCCTGGGTACAGCTAGACCTGGTTCTGTGGAGGATTTTAGCATTGATAGTGAATGATTGGAAATAATGTTCAGTAGAGGAAGATACTCTTAATCCTTCCTGGCAGGAAGAGAAAAAATAGGAAAGAAAGGAGAGAAGGAAGGAAAGACGGAAGGAAGGAAGGAAGGAAGGAAGGAAGGAAGGAAGGAAGGAAGGGAGGGAGGGAGGGAGGGAGGGAAAAGAGGGAGGGAAAGAGGGAAGGGAAGAGAAAGAAAAAAAGCCTTTTGAGCCAAATTCAGAGTCACTGTTGATGCTTGCATGCAGAGGAGCAGTGCGTGAGAATATGAGGTGTGGACTTATATTCTTAGGGGACCTGGCAACCTTCTGTACCATCCAGTTCCCAAATGAGGCCACAGAAATAGCACCCACACTGAGAGAGCAGAGAGCCAAGTGTCAGGATGAGGAAGAATGGGGAGCCTGACCAGAAAGAAAGGTCCAGAATTCCTATCACAGGGAGAGTCATGGGAGATATCCAAGGAATTTTTCCAGAAGAAGAAAGGATTGATGGTCTTTCGTGGGGGTGAAGCCTCAGGAAAGGAGAGGAGAGTTTTGTTGAGCAGCAGATGGAAGAGCGAGGTTGAGATACTTGCAGAGTCCTTGTGTAGACTTATGGGTGGAAGTCATGGGAGGTGTGCTTTGTTGAGAATGCACACCATTACAGGAAGAACTCTCTGACCTAAGAACAGGAGAACTTGCTGGACATCTACTTAGGGAGTACAGACTAGCAGAAAGGAGAGAAAATAGCTGGATGGGCAGATGGATGGATGGATGGATGGATGGATGGATGGATGGATGGATGGGAAGATGTATCAGTATCTAGACAAATAGTTGAACAAATGTATGGCAGGATGGACAAAAAGTTATGACGGAATGGGTAGATAAGGAGAAACATGAACAGATATATATATAAGGAGGTACGGATGATGGATGAATGCCTTTGAAAGTGCCTTCCAATTCTGAGAATCCACAATTACATGACAATGTGAGTAAGGATTGCCTAGTCTTTGGGATTTCACTGGGCTCTGAACTGTAGAGGATTGACATAAAATTACCAGCTTTTAATTTTGGTGAGTTAAGAACATCAGTGTAACAGCCATCATCTATTTAAACAGATGAAACTGAAGAACCATCCTCCCCAAGAAAGGATCACTGATAATCTCTCTCTCTCTCTTTCTCTGTCTCTTCGTGTGTGTGTGTGTGTGTGTGTGTGCGTGTGCGTGTGCGTGTGTGTGTGTAAATAAATAGATAGTATATCACATTAGTTCTTTTTTCCAAAATACCTAAGGCTGGGTAATGCATACAGAAAGGAGATTTATTTAGCTTACAGTTTTGAAAACAAAGTCTTAACAGCCTGGTGGCTTCTCTGGAGAGGTCTGCCCTGGCCACATCACATCATGGCAGATGGCATCATGGCGGGACTACATGCAAGAGGGAGAGATGACATGGCCAGATAGGAAGCCAGAGAGAGGGGAGGGTCTAGTCTTGCTCTTTCACAACAACACACTCTCCTGAGAACTAACTCCATGAGAACTACATTAACTCCTTCTGAGGGGGATGCCCCAATAACCTAATCACTTCTCAATAGGCTCCACCCCTTAAAAATCCCACCACCTCCCAATATGGGGGGGCCAAGCCTCCCACACATGAACTTTTGGAGGACACACCACTCAAATTATTTCATGTATGTGAATGTATATGACATTCATTTTATTAATAAACCACAGGCTTAGAAAAAGTAGTTGGGAGTAACATGAATAATGTATACATAAATCATGAATTCTCACACTTGGATACATTAAACAGTAAAAATAAGGACAATGTAATATATCAAAATATTAATGAAGCTGGGCATGGTGGCACATGCCTAGAATTCCAGTACTTGGGAGGCTGAGACAGGAGGATCACAGGTTCAAGGCTGGCCTAAGCAACTTAGCAAAACCCTGTTTCTAAATTTAAAAAAAGGGCTAAGGGTGTAGCTTAGAGGTAGAATGCCCCTGGGTTTAATCTCTACTACCGTGTGTGTGTGTGTGTGTGTGTGTGTGTGTGTGATCAGACAGGTAACAGAAGGGAAGTGGGCGGAGCAGGGGAACTTGGGAACAGTAAAGACCTGCAGAAGCCAAGTTTGCCCAACATCCTCTGCTCCAGCTAACTGCCACCATGCAGGAAGGCAAATCCAATGTTGCTGGTTAGATTTTCTGATTGAGAGAAACTGGGGATATATATTCTGAGAACCCTTTAATTCAAAAATACTTGCAAATAATTTTTAAAACTTGGCCTGTACCCAGGCCAACATTGTGTAGCCAGTCAACACACACACACACACACATACACACACACGCACGCACACACACGCACACCTGTAGACCAGTGTCAGCCCACGCGCACCGTGGGCTCATGCCCTTGGCTTTCGCTATCAGAGATGGGGTGGGAGGTGCTGGGAATAGATACCCAAAAGAACAACCATAGAGCCTCTCTGATTCATCCCGGGGTGAGAGGGGCCTCCAAAACGTGCCAGCAGCTTCCTCCTACTGGTGAATAATTTCTCTGCAGTCTATTTCCAGAAAAGCTGTAATTCAGGCTCCGAACAACCTATGATTTACATCCTGGCCGGTGTAAAAGATATTGTGCGGAGTCTTCCGAGTGTGCTCTGTGTGTTTGTATAAATCTCTCTACTCAAAATATCTCCCACAGTTGACTGACAGCCCATGTAATTTAGCAGAAGGCTAAAAATTAAAATCCTCAAGCCTGCCGAGGGAGTGAAAGAATACAGTAACACTGAGCGCCGCCCCTCGCCCAGGCCCGGGCTCGGCAGATGCCAGGGCTGTTCATTTTGGAGACGGAACAAAATATTTGTATTTAGATTTATTAAGTCATTATTCCACCATTTGTTCCAATACACTTTATTAAAACCAGATCGCATCTCTGTTTTGAAAGTATTACCTGATTTACATAAGCCGGTTCCAGCCCTAATTACGGCTTCCTTTGGTGTCTTTTCATTCTGAGGGAGGCTTGCTCTCCCCCGCCTGTTTTTTGTCGCCTGCCTTTATGGCCCATATGTCTGCCTTGAGATAGCAAGAATCTTAGCCTATAAATAGACGGTTCAGAACAGTCCGCTGCCAGTTAGCTGTCCACACATCAACATTACCATAATTGCAACAGTGAATGTGTAATCTCTCTAATCACACGTTCCAGTCGGAAAACTGGATTGGGTTTCATAAATTGTATAATTTGAGGCTTTCCTGAGCTAACCACTGGGCGGGCGGCTGCCGCGGGTCATCCAGGACCTGGCAGCGCTCCTTAGCCCAGCCGGGCCTGCCCTGGACACCTTGGTGACGCTCACCTGAGGCCGGCACCTGGCCCCATGCTGAGGCGCAGCTGCCTGGGGAACAGGGAGCTCAGCTCTGTGAGGCCAGTCACCAGCCAGACAGCTCACGTACCTTTGTTTTTAATTTTCATTCTGTTAGCCTTTGGGGGAAAATACCATAAATATCTCCACTACTACCGATGAAGACATCAAGACTCCGAGGTTAAGTGTGCTTCCAAATGTCACACAGAAAGGAAGTGGGATTCGAACATAGGTCTGAGACCTGCAGGCTTCACCCTTAACAGCACATTTTGCCTACAATGTGGCATCACTGAAGGTTTCAGTGAATTCCATTTTTTCATTCCTCCAAAATGCTGTCATTGCTGGTGTTTTAGCTGATTCCCAAGACCAACCAAGAAAACGTCTTGATAGACATCAAAACTGAGACTCAGAGAGGTCCAGTACAGTCTGGGGGCTGCACAACTTGCAAAGTAGCCCTGGGACTGGAGTCCAGGCTGACCCCCACACCCACTCACCCTTCCCAGAGCCTCCTGGGCCTCCGTGCTCTCTGGGACTCATCTCCTCTTCAGAGCTTCCTTTGCTTCGCAGCCTCTCAGAAGGGCACTGTAATTGGGCTGATGTCAGTGGACCGAACGCTAGGGAAAGGAGGGGAGGGGTGGCCTTTTCTTAGCAACTCTCCCAGGCCTGGGGGTGGGCTCCAGGAACTTGTCTCTGAAGCTCTGACCTCTGGGAGCTGCTGGGGAGGGGTGGGGGAGGGTTTCTTTTGTTTTGCATTGCCAGCTTCCTCTGGGCAATGCTATTCACACTCAAGGTCTCCGGAGTGGCTGATGACACCTGATAATCGGTGAGTCCCCACAGACCCAGTGCTGTGGGGCTGTGCCCAGCTTTGCAAAGTGTCAGCTATCTCTTAGCTGCTTTGAACTGAGCGCTAATTGGATGATGGCGTTGTTACCAGGATGGGGACTGTCCCTGGGACCTCGCTCTGAGGCCCCATCTAATCCAACCCTCTTCACTTTTCTAGATGAGGAAGCTGGTGCTTGGGAAGGGGAAGGGCCTGCCTTCAGAATTAATCCTGAGTTCTATTCTGCTGCTGGTTGGTGAGCAGTGAGTGCACACCCTTCTTCCCACCTCGCTTTACCAACCGGCCTCCTCCCTCCTCCCTCCTCCCTCCTCCCTCCTCCCTCTTCCCTCCCGGTTCTGAAGCACTCCCTGCCAGCATTTGAGGCAGGAGACTGGGGACCAGGGCTTCTCCTCTCTCTTGTTCTAGAGTCCCCAGACCTTGAAGTTAGAAATGTTATCCTTGCATAGCTCTGTCCCTGCCCCTGACCCATGAAGTGATCTTGGGCCTTGCTGGACATCAAAGCCTGGCCTGGGTCATAGAGATCCGGATAACACACTCTATCACTTCCCTGACACGTGCTCTGTAGCAAAGACAGTCCCAGAGAGACTGACCTAAAGGGGATGAGCCTTCCCAGCCAGGCACTGCCCAGGGTATCTCCTGGGAGCAAACTGGGCCAGTACTCAAAGTGTGGTCCCCAGAACAATCAACTACATCAGCCTCACCTGAGGACTAGTCTAAATGCAAATCCCTGTACCCTGCGCACCCACACACACTTACTGAATTATAATCTTAGCTTTAAGTGGCAGATCCTGAGGTTCAGCAGATCCTCCAGGTACTTCGGATGCATGCCCCCATTTCAGAATGGCAGAACAAATCCAGGCAGGGCCTAAGGATCTTTCCCAAATGGAGTGTCCTTAAGGGTCTGATCTCCAGGATATAGGCGCTTACAACAGAGAATGCAGAGAAAACAGAAAGATCTAGTACCCTGCCCCCAGCTGCACAGCCTCCCCTCCAGGCTCCTCACTGGGCTCCTAGCTCCATCCAGCCCCTCCCTGTTCCTGAGCCCACATGCTCCAGGCTTGGCCTGTCCCCACTGCCACCTCATCCACACCCTGAGGACTCAGTCCCAACCTCTTTGCAGCTGACCAGACCTTCCTTGGGCAGAATTCCTTTCTTCCTCCTTAGGGTTTCCAGGACACTTTAAAGATAATGCTCTTACAGCAAAAACTTATTGTCTGATGCTTGATTGGCAGGGGATGGGTCTCCTCTGCTGGGTTCTGAGCTCCTAGGGATTCCACAGCTTCCAGCAACTCAGGGTGTGCAGTACTTCTGCAATGTGCGTGTGATGAACTCCGATCACATTGATCAGTGGGTCCCCAAGGGTCAGGCTCTGTGGCAAACCATAAGATTGTTCCAGACCCATGAGGACAGGACTCGTCATCATTCTATAACCAGCAAGGACTCCAGGCTCCCTTGGCTGCTTTCCCCTGAGGCTGACCTCAACTTCTTCTCTCAGGTTAGCGGGAGCGCTTTGACTCACTTCTCCTTCCCTCCCCCAACACCACCCACAGCCTCTGACCAAGACCACCCTGCTGAGATACATCAGCTTGGCCATTACTCAGGCCTAGTGGCAGCTCAGCTCAGCTCAGCCAGGCAGATGGATGCCTGTGGGGTGACCTCCTGCATCACTCCTGACCTGGACTGGAGCCACACACACCAGCTCTAGGGGTGAGGAGAAGGGCTCTATCCCTGGGTGAGACCCTGGAGCCGGTCCACACAAAGGCCAGCTGGCCTCCAGATACCACATGAGATCTGTGTCCTGCAGGAAGCCTGCCCCGGTGCTCAGACTTAGGAACGTGCACCCATCCTGCACCCCAGCAAGCTCAGACCCACGCTTTCCACCCCTCGGGCATCAGAGGCTTCCTCGGTCACCTGGGGATGAAGCTCATCTGCCTGAAGGCAGCAAGTTGCCCCAGGTGGCCCGGCCTATCGCACAGCCAGGCACAAGCTTTATGAAGTGGAATCCTATTCCAATGCTACCTCCCACCCTCTGAGCTTTTGATGCTGCTGTTGGGGCGATGCTATGGCGGTGCCAGACAAATGCTGTACCCCTGAGCTGTGTCACCATCCCTCAGGTGGCGCCCATCTCTTGCCTCCCTGATGTCTCAGGAATCCCACACACCCACCTTCCTCCTTCAGCATGTCAAACACACCAGGAACTAGAGCAGATGCAGGGAGTTATCTGGGGGCGGAATGGGGAAGGAGAACAGTTGAGCATAGGAAGTTGACAGAGGCAGATAAACAGATAATCAAAATCAAAAGTCCTGCCATTAACCTGCTATGTGACTGTGAGTCCCTTTCCTGGCCTGGGCCTGTCAAAGAAAAGGCTTGAGTTCTGTAGCACCCTCCTCCAAGCATGAGAGAGAGAGAAAGAGAGAGAGAGAGAGAGAGAGAGAGAGAGAGAGAGAGAGACTCCTCCAAGCACAAATGGACCTATTTAAACAATTTTAGCAGATTTGGCTTCCTGTTCTTTTCTGTAACCCCAGAGCTGTGACCTGCTCAGTGAGCCACCACTGTGCTCCCGGGGCACCTGTGGGGTGTTGGATCCTCCCCCAAAGCCCAGCTTCCTACAGGGGTCTCCACTGTCCAGTGCCTGCAGTGATTAGCAGAGTGCTCCCTATCCAAAGGCGCCCTCATCCCTGTCTGCACAGAGCCCAGGAGGAACACCCTCCCTAGAAGGTTTGGAAACATCCTGCAGTAGAAAGTGTGTCACTACATGCAAATTGGAAGAAGTCAGATAAAGCATGGGCTTGTTTTTCTGTCCACCCCAGCCAGAATGGTGTCTTGTTCCCACCCATGGAACGTGGACTCCATGAGCAGGGAGCTTCCCGTTGCTGCTTGTCCCAGCTGCGATGGTCGGCAGGCTTTGCCGCTTGGCAGGTTGCACAATACCTGGGGCAGATGGCTGGAGGTCCTGGACTGACGGAGAGGGGAGGCCTCCTTGTCTGCAGGGCTGGCCCTTCCTCCACCCCTGCCTGAGGTCAAAGGTGAGATTCTAGGCCAGGTCCAGGTCAGGAGGTGACCCCAGTCCTCTGCAGGATGGGATGGGGTGCTGGTCTCTCTGAAGGGCCCCTAGCAAGGGTGACACTGACAGGCCAGGAGGGGGACAGTGTGCTATCCCTTCCTTCCTTTGAGGCTGTAACTTGTGGGACCTACTATGTGCCAGGGACTGTGCTGAGTCCTCCCCTGTCTCTTCTTATTTGCAAGGAAGACCGAGAACTCGGGAGGTGGTGAATTGTCTTGCCCTGGGATTAGAACCCACTCTTTTCCCAAAGTTCAGCTCTGATTTCTAGACCAAGGGCCTGTGGCAGGCCGTGTGCCTGGCCTGAACTCCCCAGGAACTGAGAGCAAGCAAGTGCCTCCTCTGAGGAACGCCGCAGGAGGGCCAAGTCTACAGCAGCCCTGCTCACTCCAGGCGTTCTGAGGCCTCTGGCCTGGCTGGGAACAGGCTCCTGCCTTCCAGCCCTCGGTGGCGGCCCTGTCCAGCTGGGCGGGTGCCTCGGCCGCCCTCATTCCCACATATCTGGGAGGGCAGGCCTCTCTCCCTGGATGGTGGTTTGGCTCCACTGGCCATGTGGGGGTGCCCAGCAGTGGCCTGCCATCGGCCAGGCCGCGGGGCTTGGCAGCCTTCCCACCACTCAGTCATAGGATTTACCCTGGGATCTGAAGGCTGCTTCTAAATTCCTCTGGCCATCTCAAGCGTGTCCTCAGCCAGGCGGCGGTACTTCTACAGCACCAGAACCACAGCCCCTGTCTTGTCCCCAGAAGAAGGCTGCCCCCCAGAGCACACAGCTTGTTTGCCAGCTCGGGCCCTCCCACTGGTTCAGAGCGAGTCTGTGATGTGCGAAGAGAAGGGACCGGGCCTGGCCCAAGCACAAGAGCCAGGGAAGGAAGTGTATTTTGGCTGGACCCCTAGGAGGGATGTGTGGGAGGACAAGCTTTGGTTGCACAGGTGAGGCAAAGACCATTTGTATACAGGCCAAGGAAAACACCACGCTACAGGCCATGGCCCTGGCCTGAAAGGACAGTGTACTAGGGTCAGAGCGGCAGGACAAGTCTGACAAGGCCCCCAAGCTCTCTCGTTCTGTTTCCTCATCTGCAAAATGGATACAGGAAGGCCTGCTTGACCAGGCTTGTTCTACACAATACCTACAGTCATTTTTATAAAGGGCCTGGCAGAAGCCAGGTATAGTGGTGTATGCCTATAATCTCAGTACTTGGGAGGCTGGGATAGGAGAATCGCAGGTTCAAGACCAGCCTCATCAACTTAGCAAGACCCCCAGCAACTTAGACAGACCCTATTTCAATATAAATAATTTAAAAAGGCTGAGGATCTAGCTCAGAGAGGTAGAATGCCCCTGAGTTCAACCCCCAGTACCAACAATAAATAAATAAAAGGGCCTGGCAAAATGCCTGCCTCAACGCGCTCTGGACGTGGGTGCTTCTTTCCATTCCATGAGTGAGTCCAACAAGATTTGTGCAATCTTTTATTGGTCTCATTTTGCATTCGTCATTCTAGGATGCTGTGAGAAAGGTCCCAGGAGGCATTTTGTAAAAGGTGCCATGTGCTACAGCTCCTTATTTGCTGCCACTGATCTTCCCAACACCTGCCAGGGCAGCAGAGAAAATATTACCCTCTCTCTCCCCTCCACACACATACAGCTGATCCAGTGAGGAGCCTGAGATCAGTAACAGGAACTACTTCACTGGCAGTCATTCCATAAGTTAAAACGACTAAAGAAACTGACTTTTGTTGAGTATCCAGTATGTGCCAGGTGGTAGGGATGGTACTTGGGGGCGTAGAAGTGCCTAAGATGTGGTTCCTGCCACAAAAGGCTCATGGAGCAGAAGAGTGGAGGGAAAGAGAAAGGTCTGGGCTGTTTTCCAATCCCTAGAAAACAGGTTGTACATGAGGTATGGACACCTCACCTGCAGAATCCATTTTGCTGATAAATCAGTGCTCAGGGGGATCTGAAAAGGCTTCTGGGGATGAGCAGAAGTCTTCAGAGTGGAGAAGAAGGAGAAAGAGCATGGAGACCCTTGGGCTCTAACCGGGGAGGGCACATGTCTAGGCTGACCAGGAGGCAGAGCCTCTTCTGGAGGATCCAGGTGTTCTTAGGTGCCTCCATGCTACGTGTGTGGCTGCACAGGTGTGGTGAGAACCCCTGGGATACTGAAAAACACCTATTGAGAGGCATGTGGGCAACCTATGACCCATATCTCTGCCTTCCAGGAACTGGTTGGGTGAGACAAGACTGACTCCTGGCACATTTAGAGAGCAATTCTTACCAGTAGGTGTCCAACTTTGGAAATGAGCATAAGGTCTGATATCACTTCTGAACTAAGCTGATGCTGCCAACCCCTTCACAAATGGGGAGAGATGCCGATAATTTTGCATGCTGTTTCCAGGAGATGGGGACATCCCCCCACCAGCCCATCTCCATTGAGGAACCTCTTCCTACTGTCCAATTCCTATATTTTTCATTGAGGAAACTGAAGCAGAAGAATATGACTTGCCAGAGGTTCACAGTGGTTCAAGGCAGAACAGACCCAGACCTGCCAAAGGTTTTCCCATAGGTACCACCTAAAGGAGTGTTCTCACCCAGCTGCAGCTCTCAGTGTCCTGCCTCACAATGGAGGTGCTGACATGCACTTTCCATCACTTTCAAGTCATTGCCTGTTCCTGACTATGATTCTTCTCTTAGTAAAATTCCACCCACGTGCCCCTTTTCCTCACGTCTCACTATTCTCCACATTCCAGTGCCCCAGTTCTGTGCAAGGCCCCCATGCTCCCACTCACCCCAGCTGCACACAAGCATCTTTCTCACCTCCTTCCCCTGCTCACCCTCCATGCCCAGCTACACACACACACACACACACACACACACACA